>CM039680.1:170536961-170694461 GCA_022537955.1 Schmidtea mediterranea
GCCCTTGACCTACTTTTCCATGACCTTGAATGACCTTGAATGAGTCATGGTCTTTGTTTTAAAGTTTTGATGAGTCATCCAATGACCTTGAATGAGTCATTGTCTTTGTTCTAAAAAAAAAAAAATTTGTACTTTTAAACTTAGCGCAAAAAATTTTTTTTTGGGGGGGGTATGTGAGCTAGAGGGCCTGTGAGCTAGAGGGCCTGTATCCCACTACTCTCACTAATACGATTTCATCATATACCATAGCCTAATTTAGATAACCGCCGTGACTCGCTACAAAATGTTTAATTTATGAAAATGAACTAGTTTTATATATTGCTGAGGTGCGTTTTGCAAACCAATTAATTTCAATAGCGAAACGTGTATTGATTACGGTGGGAGAATAATGATAAATCCAATAATTCTTAAATTCACTTTTCAGCAGGTACTCATTCTCAAGACTGGACGGATGAGGACCGTACCACGTTAACTGTACCCACGAGGTTCGCTGAAAGATATCGACAGGCCTTGTGGGACAGGGGTTATACGATAGCCACGCATGGATCTGCTGAGTGGCCAAACAGGAATGGAAACGGACCGGAAGCCGAGGGGGAGCTTCCGAGTATCCTTATCAAACGGGAACCGGGCAGGAATCCAGCTCGGGAATTACGGCAGAAGGCGGAGATTGAATTACATCGGTTAGAACAGCTAGAGAGACGCTACAATGTTCTCGCACATCGACAAAGAGAGGAACTGGCAAGGATTAACTGGGATATCGCAAACGGGCGTATCCCCAGTTCAGACGGTTACTTACCCGCGTACGGAGTGGCCTATGACCACCGAGATCTAGCCTTCCTGGATAGTGACGCACCAGTCCACCTGGTGGTACCGAAGGGTCTCCTAAAACTCGATATACGTGATATTCTGGTGGATCGGAGCGTCGAGGAACATGCATACTCGCGCCGCCGATTCACAAGGAACCAATTGTCCAACTATTAAATTGATATTGTTGTATAGACTACACTTTTAATAAAATTGTTATGGAAACTTCATTGTTTTATCTTCAATAATTAATTAACCGAGATATTTAAGCCATGACTGATTACATTTCGTTGGTGTATTTTGCCTAGTGATTTTCCTAAATTACTATCTGAATTAATTTTCTGATTATTTTATCTATGGAAGATTCTATGGCGAGAATTACTAAAGAATTAAAACATCTCCGTAAAGAAAATTCAAGCCTACATCAACAATGCCTGTATCTCAGTCGCGAGATGCAGAGAGTAAGAGCCGGCCAGAGTGAAGAAACTCTATCAGAAGCTCGATGCGGCACAGAAGGGCTGGCAAGAAGAAAGAGCTCTGAATCAAGCCCAGAAAGTACAGATACGGGGGTCAGAAGCAGCCGTAGCCGCATATCAGAAGGGACAGGCCGTTACTTAGCCGTTGGTAATCGCCCCAGCCCAGGTAGCTTACCCGAACACGGCTAATCCGGCTCCACCACTATTCAGACCAAAGTCTCGCGCAAGACCAGGGCGCGCGGAGAGAAGGAGACAGAAGGAATGTAAATCACAGCTAATACAAAAATAAAATTGATAATGAAATAATTTAGGAAATAAAATCTTGTTGTCGTTTTTATCTTTTTATATGCACCCATTAATACAGGTTTATAAGGAGTGAAAATAAAGCGAAGAGAAGTAAAAGGAGAAAGGGACCTAGAAAAATTAAGTCGAGCATAAATCTTCTATCGGTAGCTCACTGAACCAGCTGTAGACCGGGTCTTAGCAGTTTTGGAAACAAAGCTCACCTTTGACGGTCACAGAACCATTGGTTACAGTACCAACGTTGCCTAGCAACGGGTAACCAGCGGCAGACAGTTAGCATTATTATGATTGGGGTCAAGGACATATCAACCACTAGAAACCCCACACCCCAATGAAATGTGTTTGATACTTCATCTAATTTATGAGTATAATCAACGGATTCAAATGTTGGAAAAGTTCTTACGCGTTAATCAATCTTTGTTGGCTAAGTTTCGGCTAGCTTCAGATAAATTCGATTGAAAAGGATGGTTGCACGGAGGCTCAGCACAACTCTTGCGAGTGGGTTCACATCGAGCGATGTGTTTTCGGAGGGTTTTGTTGTCAGGCAGCGTTTTGGTTGTCTGATGGCATTGAAAGCAAATCATTCTTAAATCCGTAACAGCTTGATCTATTACATTGATACCGAATTCTGGTAAAACGAATCTTGATAGTTGAGGTTGACAGATGTTTTTTTTGGTTCATGCATTGAACCCAGTTGTAGAAATTCGCTACAATATACGCGAAAAATCATTATACCATACACTCAAATTTTGAATCTCGTGAATATTTCGAACTAAAAACACTAAATTATACGGTTTGCTTTTATTCAAAAATGCTTATCATAGATATTCTCAGACCCCAGAAACTGTTTATACGCTTATCTATTCATCAAATCTAATAGAAATAAATATTCTTCCGAGTTTGATTACGTAATTATCTTAGTGTCTGACACCAGACTATCAACTAGAACGAAAAATTGACCACCATTTAACAAAAATCAAGAAAATAAATACAGCAAAATAAATAACTTTATCCATTATTAAATTGTTTATAAAAACAGCCCTTTCATCTTTCATTTTTAGATACTTTCTATGTAAATTGAGTTAATTTATTTTGGAAATTAATAAGTTTATTTTAACTTATATTTAAATTTATTTTACAGAAAATAATTTTAAACTCACTAAAATGTCTATGTTATCAAAATAATTTCTCCAATAAGGCCTGATCCGCATTTGACCGCCAATGTCCCAAACATTTAACTTAAATCCTTTCGTTTGAACAGTTTTTACATTGAATCCCTTTAAAAATTAATTAGTTTATCAGGTTTTATTTTACTTAAATACCTGAGTAGGAGTTATTTGATTTATTTCTTCAGAGGCTAATGATTTAAGAAGAGTAGTTTTTCCTGCATTATCAAGACCTAAACAAATCTAGTAATCCCTAATAAATAAAGTTTTAAAGAAATAACAAAAAAATAATATTACCATTTTGCGGTTTTTCAATAAAAGCCAATTGAAATGCCAGGTGTGGATTGGACAGATAAATTTAAGCTGAGGTGTATAAACACACACACAGCAATTCGACGGACCAATTGCAGCTTATCTCCTGAGTGGGGAGAGATGGTGCGTGGAAATTCTGACACAGACAACAGACAGGAATGAACTAAAGAGTCTGTTGTCGCTGAGTATTATTATCATTATAATTATTATAATAAGTTAATTTAGCCGCAAAACTCTGGCTAATTATATTATTATTATTATTATTATTATTATTATTATTATTATTATTATTATTATTATTATTATTATTATTATTATTATTATTATTATTATTATTATTATTATTATTATTATTATTATTATTATTATTATTATTATTATTATTATTATTATTATTATTATTATTATTTTATTATTATTTTATTATTTTATTATTATTATTATTATTATTATTATTATTATTATTATTATTATTATTATTATTATTATTATTATTATTATTATTATTATTATATTATTATTATTATTATTATTATTATTATTATTATTATTATTATTATTATTATTATTATTTTATTATTATTATTATTATTATTATTATTATTATTATTATTATTATTATTATTATATTATTATTATTATTATTATTATTATTATATTATTATTATTATTATTATTATTATTATTATTATTATTATTATTAATTATTATTATTATTATTATTATTATTATTATTATTATTATTATTATTATTATTATTATTATATTATTATTATTATTATTATTATTATTATTATTATTATTATTATTTTATTATTATTATTATTATTATTATTATTATTATTATTATATTATTATTATTATTATTATTATTATTATTATTATTATTATTATTATTATTATTATTATTATTATATTATTATTATTATTATTATTATTATTATTATGTTATTATTATTATTATTATTATTATTATTATATTATTATTATTATTATTATTATTATTATTTTATTATTATTATTATTATTATTATTATTATTATTTTATTATTATTATTATTATTTTTTTTTTTATTATTATTATTTTATTATTATTATTATTATTATTATTATTATTATTATTATTATTATTATTATTATTATTATAAATTAAGTTATAAATTATAAATTATTATTATTATTATGATGTATTATTTTACATTATAAATTATTTATTAGCCTATGGCTAATTATAATTATATTATTATTTTTAATATTATTATTATTATTATTAATATTATTATTATTATTATTATTATTATTATTATTATTATTATTATTATTATTATTATTATATTATTATTATTATTATTATTATATTATTACAATTATTATTATTATTATTATTATTATTATTATTATATTATTATTATTATTATTATTATTATTATTATTATTATTATTATTATTATATTATTACAATTATTATTATTATTATTATTATAAATTAAGTTATAAATTATAAATTATTATTATTATTATTGTTAAGTACAGGCTCTTAGCCTTAAAAATATAGTTGAGTCATTCTGACGTCACTAAACAGTGACGTTTTTTTAAAAAAAAAAAATAAATATATTGTGATGACGTTTAGTGACGTCAAGAAAACAATTACTAAATTTAGAATTAAGCAATTGAAAATTGCTAAAAATGGAAATGCGTCATCGGAAAATTACCAAATTTGGATTTCCGATGACGCGGGTCTAAAATTGGTAATTTCATTAATTTTTAATTAATATAAATAGAGGACTATTTTTTAGTACGGGGGCCGATAACAAAATTATTAATTGAGCCGATTACAGAAAAAACGGAGAAAACCTAACCGATACGATTAGAAACCTAAAAGTGGACCAGATTAGTTTAAATCAATTGACGATCGTTTTTAAGAAAAAGGAAATATCGATTATTCAGAAATCAGTGCGAGAAAATTACAGGGAAACATCTGCCTAATTGAAATCAGAAACACTCAAGATAGAAAACAGATTACTTCACGGATCCAAGTGTTATTTGAACGAAAGGAACTATTTAAACCACGGCCAGAGTGGAAAATTGGAGACAAAAGAAAATTGCAAAATATTGTACCCGAAGAAAAGCTGATTTTAAAAGAAATTCAATTTTGAAAATTCATAAAGCAACCTATTTCGAAAATTGCCAAATCTCTTCTGATCATACCAGTTTGAAAAGAAAATTAAAAGAAAAGTTTGGAAAACCTAGTCGTGAATTTTGGATACACTTTATCCAGAGGAATATTTTTGGTACGTTTCATTTATTTAATTAAAAAAAGAAAATAACATTTAAAAGCGGATTCCTTAATCCGGCTTACAAGTAATTTAATTAAATTAAAATCAAGTAGTATCCAAAGTAGTTGACCGCTTTCGGATACTCGGGGTGCCCCAAAATCAAATCTTACTTACCCTCTATCGTATAGGATAAGTCGTTGCGTCTGCATAGTGACCATCGACTTCTTGCGGGCCATTTGGCAGGGATCATTTGATCCAGTTATCTGTATATTCTATTAAATTATACACATATACGTTGTAAATTTATTGTTGACGCCAAATAAATTGTATAGGTAAATAATTTGTCTTTGCCTTATTTATTTGCATAGGACCACGACCGACCTTTTTTATATTTTGAATATAATTTCATATTATAATTTTATTGGAGTCAGATAAAACGAACTGTGTTAAGATCGTAGTCCCCCACTTTTTGATCTTAACATTTTGGTGAGCCCGACGTGATCTAAAATCGGGGGATAAAGGCGGTTTTGAAAAATTAAGACAGATATTGAATTTTTTTTCTTAAATCATTGAGTTACGAAATCGTAGATTGCAAAATTTCAGAGAGGGTATTAGAAATAGACAAATAATGGCAGATGCACAGAATCTATTAAATAATAATTTACCGAATATTAATAATAACATACCCAATGTTAATAATTTTCCGAATGTTAATAATCTACCAGAGCAACCACCAGCGGCGGATTTTTTGAGATACCCAACTATACCCGTAAAACCCTATAATGGAAATCCAGGTGAATTTCCTGAGTTTATGTCCGAATATTTCCAAATGGCGAGAGCATTAGGTCTTCCTGAACCGGTTATGATTTTAAGATTGCCTTTATATCTAAAAGGTATGGCGCGTGAAAAATATAATGATGTCATTTTAGCAAACCACCCAGTAGCGTGGAATGAGCTTAGAGTAGCATTAACGAACAGAATTTTACCGGGGGATGCCACGAGAATATTACGACAGCAATTTTACAATAGACGACAGAATTCGGGTGAGCATGTTGGAGAATTTGCGTATCAAATCATGATGCTAGCTGAACGAGCATTTGGAGATAGAGCCCGTTGGAATGAGGCTACCCTTGCATTAGTTAAAGACCAGTTTTGGGCAGGTTTATCATCGGCAATGAGAAATGCATTGAGTTTGCATATAGGCGATAATTTTGAGGAGTTAACGAGAAAAGCTGTTTTAATTGAAACTAGTATAGAGAAAGTAAATAATTTTGCAGTTAGCGCGAATAAATCTGATATCGAGTGTTTTAATTGTCATAAAAGAGGACATCTATCTAAAGATTGGCTATGGTCGATGAGCCAGAAGCCTGCAATGAGGTTTTAGCGGTTTTGCCCGAGAAAAATCGATGTAATATGGTCAGTGAACCAGAAGCAGCAAAAGCCACGTCATCCACAAGAGATGTTGATGGAAAAGCTGAAATACCAGTCGGTAGACGAGAATTTGGGAAATCTCCCAGAAAGGAAATTATAGAAAAATGTGCAGCATTAGTAAAATATCGCGATCAATGGGAAAGCGAGGTAGTAGAGGATGGATTAGTGGGCAGCTATTGCTCAGTAAAATAGTATAGAAACTCACTTTACTAGGTCTTTTGATGATATCCATGAGGGTTTTGATATCCGTGCCATTTCACATAGTATTGTTTATCCTTACCCACTTTTTTAGTTTTCAATATTTTCTGAATTCTGAACACTGGAAATAACTTGTAATTCCTGTTCATAGAATTTCCCCTGTATTACATTGTTGTCACTATCTTTAATAACATACATTACAGGACTCTGTCTAGTAATTATTTTAGTAATTTGAAATCACTCCAATTACTATCAAAATTTTTGATGAGAGTTGAAGCAGATATTTTACTAATTCTAACGTGATCACCAACTTTATATTTTGGTTTTGTAATTTTTACAACTTTTTTAGACCGTACTGTTTTAGCTAATGTTTTCGAGCTGATATCTACTGGTCTCAAACCATTCAGACCTCGATGTGATGAATTATTATAACTAACAAGTATTTGTTAGCAGCTTTGTATTGAGAATGTACAGAGTAATGATTTATTTTGAGACGATCCAGGATTTGCTTAACTTTACTATTGTAAAACTCCTTGCCTATAATAATAATAATAATAATAATAATAATAATAATAATAATAATAATACCTAAATCGGTTTGCAAATTATCAGGATGCCCATTTTTAAATAAAATATTAATTGCTTTAGATATTTCCTCTGCAGATTTTGTCTTTGTTGGTACACCACGGGCAAAACGACTGAAAACATCAATACACGTTAAAATATATTTATAACCCTTGTTAATCTTTGAATACGGTATCATCTCCATCAAATCCATTTGTCATAAATCATTAATATCGAATGTCTTATAAGCTCTTGTTGGAAATCTTTTCCGCATCGGTTTGTTTAAACTGTACGCAAGCTGATCCGACAACCACTTTTGCGTTTACTTTTTCGAATTTGGGACTCTTTTCTTTAAATTTGCCACTCCACCGAAACCTGCTTCGTCTTCTTGGTTCGACCAAATCTTCTCAATTACAACAAGATGATTTAAATTTTAATTTAACATCAGGTAATGATTTTCCCATCGTTTATTGTAATCCACCTAATAATGATATTGCTAATGGTAATATGGCGCCGATAAAACCGCCTTGTTGTTTATATATGATTTTTCTCATTTGCTTACAATTTTTATTATTTACTAGCGATAACAAAGGTTTTCGATGTTTATTCAATACTTGTTTCTTAGATTTACTTATTTTAATTTTACCTCTGACTATTTTTAGTAGAATTTTGAGTAAATCATCGACACAAAATTTGGAAATTATTGTAAAATAGACATTCTTTTCATACTAGATGCCTTTAACAATGCATTAAAATATGGGAAACTCCTATGATTTTTTACAATTTTAACAAATCTTTTATTACTCCTTTTAATAGGGTTTTTCGAAATTAAATTCATTGCGGTGAAATTCTTGGTTATTAGTTTTTTAGATGGTGTATAACTGGTTTTTGGTGGAACTTTTCAGTCTTTATGTTCTTTATAATACTTTGTCTAAGTTTTCGGACATTTTTAAGCATGGATTTCATAAAGATTTTTACATGTTAATGTTTTCAACCTTCTTTATTGAAAATATCTGTTTTTACCCGTAAATCATCATTGCATTGTTGTGTGAAATCAAGAAATATATATCCATGTGGTGGTTTTGTAGGATCTTGAAATGCACTGATAAGAAAATTACGATTATTAGGGTATGCTTGTCGAGCAAGAAAATCAATAGCTGTTGCATCTCTAGGATTCTTGAAAATAACTAAATATTGAACATTTAAATTCCGTGTTCTATGTACGCCACTCTGATGAAATAGATTTTGAGTAATAAAGATCACAGTAATACCAACATGTCTACTGATTTTTTGTGAATAAATTATTGAAATCCTTTTCTTTATTAGCTTGCTGATACAAATCATCGGTAATGATGACATAGCCTTTCCTTAATCGGCTTGACCAGTTTTTATTGAAACCCTTTACTATTTTCATGTTTTTCAATCTGCAGACATTATCTTGAGTTAATCAATGTTCTTCATTTGTACCCCTATGCCAATAAATGTTGTTGAATTTTGTTTGGAATAAATTAGATTTCAGTAATTTACACACAAACATAGTTTTACCACTACCACTCGGGCCGACGATTTGATATACCGCATCATTTCTTAATTCCATTATTAATTTGTATAATTATAGTTTTTTGTTTATATTATACAATTTAATGAACTGTTTCTAAAAATCATATATATAGATTAATATTTTATTATTATTTAATTATTTTATCAAATATAAATTATAAAGGAACTTTCGACGTATCAAAAATGACGTTTCCGAATGGTAAACCCCAGCAAATTGTTGATAGGAGTGGAAAATACCCTATATTTTTCAAATCTGACAATTGCAGAATCATGGGATGCAAGAAACCTTTAGATGTCAATAACTTACAATATAGAATAAAGGATATTAAAATACAGTCAATTACAGTTACCATGGATATGGGACATTCTATCAATCTGTACAACATGTCAACAAAATGTCTTTGTATTTTCGAACCAGAATTATTTCCTGCAATGAGGCTTTTAAAATACAACCCAATGTGTGTTAACGTGTTTGCAAGTAGAAAATAGTCATATTAGGGTAGCGAAATCTAGAGTAAAAAAATATTGTTACAGATATACACAATGAAATCATGGGATTGGTCGATATCTGATTGACTAATGATTGATTAAAACAACTTGCTTATTCATTTTATTTCATTTTTAAAATGGAAAATACTACACCGATGAAAAGTACAGTAAAATCAAAGAACAAAATTTTAAAATTATGGTAAATTTATTATTTATTATTATTATCATTGTTTACAGATAAATATCAAGAAGTAATTTTAGAGCGTTTGTTCTTCTTTTACCCTTAAATGCGAACAATTCTGAAAGATCAACCAGCATCAATGATTCCAGATCTTGTATACACCGATACAAATATCTGGATATTCAATATAATCATCAAGCTTTATGGGATGTAAAGTTAAATCGAACAATGAAGGATATGGAACCCGACTACCCTTGTATTCTGGATTGCAGCTGTTGCGATTTCAGATACCAAAAATATGTGGAATGGTGCTTCGTCAAATCTGTTCAAAATGTTTGTAAATTTAAACTTTTTAGAAAATAAATGTTTTATTGTTTATTTGGTTGTTTTAGTTTGATTTGTAATATTTTTTATAATAGTCTGATTTTAATAGTAGAAATTTTTTAAATAGTAATAATATTAGTGGTTACAATGATATAGTAATAACAATAATAATTTGACACATTAAAACATATATAGAAATAGTGATAATCGAGGCACACATAAAATGCAATAACCATGCAATATTCTTGCATGATTTTTATTGGTTAATCATTATCTAGCAAGATATAAAAGCTCGTCATCACCTTATAAAAATCATAAATCAAACATGACCAAGAAAATAGTGAGCAATTGATAAATCCAGTCAAACTCAATCGAACTCAATTTTAATCTTTCGCTGGGACACTCTCAATGATTGATATCAAGGATATTGATACGGTTTTCAATAAGATCAATTCGAATTTAAAATGCAATGAAAATGTATTCTCCATCAGTCAATATACCAGATATTATGATGCATTTACAGAAATAGGTTTCAAAGAACAGGAAAACTGGTATTTAACATTAGCAATACAAGGATATAAAGCTGATCAAAATGATGTGCTTTCTCCAATATGGAAAATTGTTACTGCTAGACTTTCACAATTATTTTAATGTATATTTTAGTGTTTAATGTGGATGTTAATAAATGTATTTAAATAGATTTTGTTTTTTTACAACATATTCAATAAACACAATTATAATTAGTTTTAAAATTGTTTAAAAATGATGCCTGAAAAAGGTAAAATATAAAATAAACTATTAATTTTCATTTAATGATTGGTTGCCACTGTTAACCAGTTGCATTGGCTGTTGAACTTCTTTCATTATCCGATTGAACTGATCAGTTGTTTTATTAGAATAAAATTTTATACTATATTGAACTTGATTTATCATTTTTTCATTAAGTTTTCGATTTTTATTCAATTTGAATATTGATTTTCTTAATTCATTTTTGTTAATACCTATGGTCTGATTTAGATATAAAATATCATCATATACTGCGTTCCGAGCTCTTTTTAAAGTCTCATATGTGAGTTCAAATCGGATTTTGACTGGAGTTTTCAAAAATTTAGGTCTATCTATCATATACAAAATATCCATCAACACGGCGGTATCAGGACACACACATCTTGTTGAATTTTTACCTTGAACGGTTACAACAATTGAGTTAGCCATTTTAAAATAACTAACAACTAATATTATTATTAAAATTTCTTTAATAATTTTCAAATCTATAAATTAATATTTATTGTTTATAGCTAAAAGGTTGTGTGTGTTAAACTTCTCATTGGTTTAAATTAGTATAAAACTAATTGTTATTTCAATTTTTATCATTATAATGGATGTTATTGTACCAAGCGCAGTTCAAGCTATGAACGAAATTGAACATTATGGTAATTTATTACTATTATTATTATTTTTACTTGTTTTGTAGATGATTATTTTAAAGTTATCAAAGAACGTCTGGACTTCTATTATCCAGATATACATGAAATATTGAAGGATAAGTCAGCATCAATGATTCCAGACCTGGTCTTAAATTATACATCTATATGGATATTTTCCGTAATCAATGAGTTCCTATAGGACGTCAAACAAAAAAAAATGTTAAAGGATATGGAACCCGAATATCTATGTGGTGATGGATGTCATTGCTACGCTGCCCGATATCGGAAGTATGTGGAATGGGCTTTGAATAAAGCTCTTTGACAATATCACTGTAGTCGAATTATTTCTTTTTAATAAAATATTTTTGTTGTTAATGACTTTGTTTTTATTATATATTAATTATAGTATAATAATAATAATAAAAACTTTTAATAAATATTAATAATTAAAACACTACTTATAAAAATAAGTAATAGAATAAAAATAAAAAATATTAATAATTAAAACACTACTTATAAAAATAAGTATTAATTTTAAATTAAAAAATTTTAAAAAATAATATGACCTTGAGAAATTTTGAATGACCCTGAAAATATATGATGTGTCATCCAATGCCCTTGAATGAGTCATGATCTTTGTCTCAGAAAAATTTGTACTTTTAGACTTAGAAAAATTTTCTCCCGGGAGGGGTGAGGGGTGTACTGGATGTGACATGTGCTGGATGTGACACATCCCACTACTCTATCTTTAAAAAATGTTTTAAAGATTTTTTAGAAGAATTGTAATAAAATTCCGAAATTTATTTAGAAATAAGGAACTATTAACATTTTGTTTTTATATTGATTTTATATATATTATTTAATGTTAGGTTCTAGTAGAATGCAATTGAATTTGTTTTTTTTACTATGCAAAAATTTAGATAGGTCTTAATAAATACCCCACCTTATGTTATTTTTGATTTGGATTCATAAATAGATGTTAAGTGTATAAAGTGCCAAGCAGAACAATGGCTCAAGAACATTGAAGATTGAATGCTACTTAATGATTTGAATTTATTAAGTATTTTTGACTTACTTTTATCTGAAGAGGGGTCTATCCTTTGGAAAGAATTTAAAGACATTTCCACAACTAGTGAAAATGCTCGTGAATGGTTTAACGACACGTTTACAAAAAAGAAGTCTATTATGGATAAAATTTATGAATTATCATCAGTGAGACAAAATCACGATGAAAGATTCGTTGCATTTGAAATTCGAGTAAAGAAATTCGTTAACGAAGTTTATGACTGTGGAATTTCATAAGAAAACACCGTCAAACTGATTTTATGCCACAGAGTTCGGAACGACCGTTTGAAAGAAAATATATCAACGAAGGCCAATATTACAAGAGAAGAAATTATAAATTTACCAAAGTATATGAAGCACGAGAAGGTTACGATACGAAAGAACGATCTGAAGAAGTCCAAGCAGTAGTTAACTCAACTTATGCAAACGTTACTCAAGATAAACAGAAGCAATGGATTCAAAAATCTTTTAATAACAGAATATACCCAAATCGTCAAACAGAAATAACTTACCAAAATAGAAATGAAAGAATCGAAAGACAATTTGATAAAGTAAAACCAGTGGCAGAGCAGTATAATGAGAGGACAACTACGGAGCGTAGACCCACATTTAGTTTCAATGAAACATATCGCGCAGAAGATATATAATAGATTTTGTGGTTTACCAGAACCAGTAGAAGATAGATTAAAACCTGGTCAATGCTTTTGTTGTGGACAAAATGACCATATAAGATTTGAATGCCCATTGAAGGACAAGTGCTTAATATGCGGTATGGAAGATCATTCATTTATAAGTTGCAATTTGTTAGTGAAATCACAAAGTAATACATAAAGACTAGAATGAAGAGTTTATTGTATACACGAATAAAACGGTGATAGATCAGATGAATTGATAGAACAACTCATTCATTATGTTGACGAAAAATAACCAAGAAGACCCTGTTGCTTACATTTCGTCAGTAGGGTCGAGACAGTAGATGAATTTAAAAAACGAAATGTTGAAAAGAAGGATGTGATGTTTAAGAAGGATGATGACAGAAAGTGGAATATGATGGAAATAAATGGATTTCATTTAGAGATGCTATGGAATTCAGGAGCTTCAATCAGTGTGATGAGTGAGAAATGTTGGAGATTGATTGGCAGTCCAATATTGATGGACAGTAGAATACGGTTGAGTGGAGTATTTTCAAAAGAAGATAAGAAACATCTCGGAAGCGTTAAAAATCGTTGCAAAATGGAACAAAAAATTTCGTGAATTGAATGTTATTATTGTTAGGAAAATTCATCCAGATTTCATAGGAGGAGTATACACTATGAAAATATTTGGCATGAAGCTTAAGGAAGTCAATAATAT
Source organism: Schmidtea mediterranea (assembly GCA_022537955.1). Taxonomy (NCBI): domain Eukaryota; kingdom Metazoa; phylum Platyhelminthes; order Tricladida; family Dugesiidae; genus Schmidtea; species Schmidtea mediterranea. The sequence goes on from CM039680.1 coordinate 170,550,891, forward strand.
TGAATCCTCGTTAGTCAACAAGAGATTTACAGATTCGGATATGTTAAAGATTACGTTATTGACACTCAAGTTGGACAAGAATTCGAAGTTGGGTACTTTATTATTTCAGTTTAGCAACATTTTTATGGCATCCAGATATGACTTAGGTAATACAAAAGTAATAACACATGAAATAAAGACTTCAGGTCCTCCAATTTTACAAAATCCCAGAAGATAACCCATGCATTTATAAAGCAAAGTTGAAGAGTTAATACAGATTTTATTAGAAACTGGAGTTGTGAGGAAATGTCAAAGTCCGTGGAACACACTATTAGTGATAGTTGAAAAACCAGATGGCTCTATAAGAATGTGTCTAGATTTCAGGTTATTAAATTTGGTTACAGAAAAGTTTTCATTTCCTATGCCAGACATGCAATTATTATTGGATTGCTTAGGTAAGTCAAAGATATTTTCTTCTATTGGCTTAGGACAGGCCTATTATCAAGTAGAGTTGAATGAAAATTCTCAAATCAAGACGGCATTTAGTACAAAAGAAGGACAATTCTGTTTCAATAGGTTACCATTTGGTTTGTCAACATCTCCTGTCACTTTTTTAGAAACTGATGCATCAGATATTGGAAGGATTAGTTTACAAAGAAGAGGTTGTGTTCCTTGATGACATTTTAATATATGATGAAAATCAAGAAGCTCATGATAAACTTCTATTTGAAGTATTCACACCCATTAGAGCTTCCGGGTTGAAAGTCAATCCAGAGAAATGTGCGTTCAATAAAAGTGTATTAAATTTTATTGGCTATACAGTGAGATAAAAGGGAATTTAAACAAATAAAAGAAAGATTTCAGAAATTGAAAATGCAACTAAGCCAAAGAGTACTACAGAATTGAGATCATTTCTAGGTTAAAAAATTATTATCGACGATTTATCAAGAATTATTCAATGATAGCAGCACCTCTGTACGCCTCAACGACAGGTTATGACAAAATGATTGTTTGCACTGAAGAATGTAGGAAAAGTTTAATCAATTTAAAGAAACTCTTATGTGAAGCACCAATATTAGAATATTCCAGGGCAGGTCGACTATTTATCATTGATACGGATGCTAGTTTTGGATCGATAGGTGCAGTTTTATCTAAGATTAAGGAAGACGGCACGGAAGGAGTGATAGCGTATGGTTCAAGACATTTGACAAAGCATGAAATGGGATATTGTGTGACGAAAAGAGTTGTTGGCTCTTCACGAATTTATTGTAAATTTTAGACAATATTTACATGGGATAAGATTTGTAGCCAGAACGTATCACAAAACATTGACATTTATGAATACTACAAAAAAACCAATAAGCCCACAATTTCGGACATGGATGGCAAATTTTTCCGAATACAATTTTGCGTTACAATATAGAAAGGGAGAAGAACATGGAAATGCTGATGGTATGTCTCGTTTAAATAATACCATATGCTCTGACTGTCAGATGGAACACAAAGATGCCAAAGAGGGGAATGGTAGAACTTGGTACATAAATAGTTTACAAGGAAGTTCAAATATTATGAAAATTATTAAACAGAAGCAAAACGAAGACAGAGTTACTTCAGAAATCATATCACATCTTAATGGAAATGAGGGTCACATATCTTATGAAACAATCAGTAGCAGTATATTATAATATTTGAAGATATTACAGATAGAATATGACACATTGATGATTAATACAGATGGAAAACTTGCAGTGGTTGTACCCGACTCGTACGTAAAATCTTTAGTAAATTATTTTTATATTGAACTATGCCATCTGGGTATCAAGAAAACCTTATTTTATTTAAAGGACATTTTCTTTTGGACATCCATGAATCAGATTATTACAGAGTGTATTAATAAATGCAAGATTTGTACTAGTAGAAAGATTGATCAAGGACGAACAAAAGAAATCTTATTGCCAAGAACAGGAGAATGATTTTTAGAACAGATTGTAGTGGATATTGTATATATGGAGACAAAAGAAAGTAAGAAATACATGATAGTGATAATAGATCGTTTTAGTAAATTGGTGAGTTTAAGCAGCAAGTACACAGGATGAAGCAACAATTTTGAATGTCATTTTGAATAATTGGATATATCGTTTTGGTAGACCTGAAAGCATTCTTACAGATAGAGGATGAATTTTTGAAGGATCAATGTTTCGTGATTGAATGGAAAAATTTGGTATAAAACAAGAATTTAGTTCACCGTACCAACATCAATCGAATGGTTTAGCAAAGCGGATCATAACAACAGTTCGGGAGATGTTAGCAACATCATTGGCAGAGATTAAAACAAAGAATAATTGGTGTAGATTGTTACCAAAGATTGAATTTAGTTTGAATGCTACCATACAAAACTCGACAAAATTCTCACCTTTTCAAATTGTATATTGGCCGGAAAATTAATTTATATTCGGGAGTATGACATATACAAAAATGCAGAGAAGAAATTGAGGATGAAACGAAAACTAATCCAGTAAAGGCTGCTACAACTATGCAAAGTAGAGATTTAGACAACCGGGGTACTCGAGTTTTCATGGTGGGAGAGAAAGCATTAGGAACCACATAGACGATAGAAGGAGGGAATTCAATATGAAGGACCTTACAAAATTTTAAAATTCTTATCGCCAAGAAGTATCGGCTGAAGAAGTACAAAGAAAATGAAGAGGAGGAGAGTGATGTACAATAATGAATATTAAAAACTTTGTATTAATATTCAGAATTAATTAGACACTTTTTGAATTAAATAAATTGTTATATAAATTATGACTTTTGAAGAGATTCAACTTACGATATAAAATTGGAAGAAGAAAATTTCACTAGCAAAAGGAAAACCAGAAAGAAATAAAAATATCAAATGAAAAGAAATTTAAACAACGAACATCAGTTCAAAATAACTTATGAATTTTAATGGATAACAAGAACAAGACAACAAAAGAAAAGAAAAGATAAATGAAAGCTTTATTCCAGGTAGACATTTTGAATATGAGTACATAAGTTAATAATGAGAAAATAAGTCCAAAGATCGTTTTTATTTGAAAGAATTTTTTTTATTATTTTTATCATAACAACTTTTCAGGACATAATAATTTTAGGTACCATTTTGTGGATTAATTTTTTTTATATAAATAAAATTAATTATAATCTTGAATAATTTTAATTAAATTTTTTTAATTTTTATTAAATTACATCACCGAGAGAAAGCAACCCCAATGGAAACCGAGGTCTAAATCAATCTAAACCATGATGCCTGCCAACTGAATAATACGCCCGAAATTCGGAAAAGAGGAGAAACGAAATTGTTGATGCTGCCGATGTTTTAATAAAAATAATGTCAATTTTTAGTTTGTTAAAAAAGAGGAAAATGAAATAGAATCATGATTCATTATTTTTATATTTTAATTTTCATTCAACAAATAAAATTCCATAAAAGTTATACAAAATTACCATGAAATAGCAATAGAAAATCAATATAAAAGTTAATACGAATATCCATTAGGAAAATATTTCTTTTATAAATAATTATAACTCCTTCAAGTATTTTCTCTTATGATAGAACCCACCAGGAGCAAAGAATCGGGCATACAACATGTCATAAAAATTCCAACCAATTCACCTGATAAATTTTGACTGAAAGAATTGTTATTACTTAAAAATTGAAATCATTATTTGAAAATCATTGTCTGGTTTGAATCTTTAGAGTGATCTTGTTGCTCGAATTGATGCGGGTAAAACCTACCAAAGAGTCTAAAGACGGAGAAAAACATGATTAAATTGATAAAAGTTTTCTAACTTATGAAATACTTACTAAGCCAAGATAATGATCTTTTTGTCCAAAAAATACCACCATAATATTTCCAAATAGGAAAAAAATCAGAAAATTGCTGATTGAATCTAAAAGGAAAATAAATAAAATTGACTAAAATAATTCATCACCATGAGTTGTGGTGTAAAAACAGGAAATTCCAATATATTTTTAGAAAGGATTTTCTTGTTTAAATCGATAATTTTTAGAGTTTGAACTCTGGGATTTTAAAGGGAAGGGATGTCAATTTCATATTTTAGATAATATTTTTGATTAAAACAACCTTAATAGGACCCTGTACATATGTTATTTGATTATATCCCACAATATTACTGCTGAAACGAACATATCAAATTGATAACAATACAAACAAGAAATCTACATCAAATAATTATTTTTCAGTCTACACCTTTTATTTAACCTTTTCCGAACAATTATAAAATTAAATCGTTACAGGATCTCATATAATTCGTTTATCTTAACATTTCCGATATTGTTTTAATATGAAATTGATGGCAGAGGGACGCAAATAATATGAGCGTGAATGCCTTCTATGGTAGCTCGTAAACCCAAAGGTTTTCTAGGATATTATCAGTCATGGCAATATGGCTATCCTTTTACTAGAAACCACCTATTGGAATACATTTCCAACGTCATTTTTGACATGTATCCAATGGTTATATCTCTTGTGCGAGCATCTGGTGGGAATCCTTTGAAAGTGGCCATAAAAATCTTATTTCTTTTCACCCATCAGGTGCCCAGCAATATATATAACACACACATATATATATATATATATATAAAAACAAAACCAATAATAATTTAGATTAATATTCTTCTAAGGATATCTATAGTTCAATATGATAGACCAACAAATTCCAATATTCGCATTTAGATACAAGGAAATAAAAATTATTTCGTATTCCAATAATGTAATAGTTTCTTGTTAAATAAAGATTGAGGCTAATAATGATCTACACATTCATATTCCAACATTGTTTTAAACTTAACGGGCTCATTTTGATTTTTCACCATATCTTTATAAATGAACTCTAAACTTGATCTCAATTGTTTCAGTTATACGCTCGATGGTAAAAGAGTTGGCCAAACTCAGACAGGAAATTCGGACCTTCTACAGATGAGTTGAGAGATCCAGAAGATCAAGTCCATCTGGATCGAGCCATCTTTGGCCAAGAAAACCTACCAATGGTTAACGGCCGCACAGCGAAGATGGGCAGAAGAAAAAAAGCTGCCACAAGCCCAGCGTACTCAAACCCGCGGTTTGAAAGTGGCTCTATCGGCCTGCCATGAGGGTAATGCGGTTACATACCCGCTAGTTTTCGCCTCATCATCGCATATCGAGAGGCGGCTAAACCAAGGGGATCAGGGGAGGTAAAACAGTCTCACTCCAGACTCTGAAAAGCGGAACGCGCGAAAAGACGACTCCAGTTGACGATCTTTTTTACCTTTTGACAAATCCTAATTTTTTATATTTATTGATTTTATAATTATTGATTTTAGAGGCTTTGGAAATTTCCATTAATTTTCCAATTTTTAAAAATCCTCCCCATTTTGGTATTAATGATTTGGATTTTTTATACTTTATAAAAAATAATATTTTTAAACTTAAGTTATCGGAAAACTTATGTTTTCCGCTTTTTTAAACTCCTCATTTGAAGGTTCTGATTCCACTGCTCCTGGTAAATTGCAAATGAGGTAAAAAATGAATTTATTTTAAGTACAAGTTAAATGTTATATTGTTATTTCTTCATCTCCTCAAAAACCTAGAGTTTTGATGGATATTTTTGAAATATCTGAAATGTTGTAAAAATATTAAATCGATTGAATTTCATGAAAAATCTTACGAAATTATTTCTTAATTTTCTCTACAACTCAAAATAGAGTTTTTGGTATTTTTTCCAAACATTTTCGGCTTTAATTAAAAAAAAATTGTCTAAAAAGTTACTAAAAATAGTTTTATATAGAGTTTTTATTGATCTGAACATTTCTACTTTTTGAAAGTTTGCATGCATTATTTACTATGTATTATGTGTTTATGTTTAAAAAATATTTTCTTCAATTTCCTTCCTTCCTATAATATAAGTTTTTATTCAGTTGAACAAATTACATGCAGACACTGGTAAGTATGTATGTCTCTATATTATAACATTATTGATTTTTTCATTTTATTATAGGAGTTTTTAATGAACTGAAACAGGTGTACAACAACAAAAGTCAACGAGCCACAATCTCCGCTGGCTTACTTACTCATGACCAATCACCTCATGAACAGAAAAAACTATTTCTTTACCAAATCGTTGCTAGTGACAATTCAAAAATAAAAATATTGAAATTTATAAACAATCAAAATAAAAATTTCTACAAACCAACCCTAATTTAAATTAAAATAACATTTTTTAGATTTTAAAATTTATAACTGGGATCCTTCAGTCTTTCTCTCACAATTATTATTATAATCACCATCATTACCATTATTATTCAGTTACTAATTTATAATTTGTTTAAATTGATCAACACAATTTACTGTGAATTATATCAAATATCAAACTTTGTCAGCCAATATAAACAAAGTTTTGTGCTCTGAAATAAAGTTATTTATTTAAAATAAAATGAATATAAGCTTAAGGTAACAAACTGACATTTAAGCAACTTTACTTCTCATTGAGTTATGCCAAATTCCTCTGAAATTGTGACCAAATTTCAATCTATCCTCCCGCCGATAATCCAGACAAAACAGTTCAATGAAAAAAGTGAAGGTCTTTCAATTCCTCAGAGAATTTCGATGCTGGAAGAGAAGTCAAAAAATTTTGAGATGGCAAATTTTAAACTCATCGAAATGGTTTTTCAATTGAAAAAGGCTTTAGAAGCTTCGAAGCCGGGTAAGATTACTGTTAAATTATTATTTATCCTATTTTCTAGTATTTGGTTTGTCTAAAAACTTTGTTGATTTTTATTATTTCCCTTAAAACATTCCTGAAAATGCAAAATGATTTTCAAAATATTTTTTAAAAATATTGATTTTTAAAATACACACTCAAAAATTCAAAATTTCAATTTCTTTTATCAATACAAATGAAATTGTTTGAAAATAGCTTTTGTAATTTTTAGATCTTGTAACAAGATCTGTTTAATCAGTTTGATTTTATCAGGAAATAATTCTTCAGCCATAAAAATCATACAATCCTTGATAAATTCACCATTAAAAAATGGTCTCATATTTCTTCCAATAATATGTGAGACCTTAAAGCTAGCTCTGACAATGCTATTTGCTTCATCAACTGGTATTTTGAAGGTCATTTGCTGCGCCTGTAATTTTTTTTCAGAGCAACTAACTTTGCTTTGCGTTCCTCACCAATAATTTTGGCAAATGAATCGTGTCGTGAGGTATAATTCCGGTTTAAATTGTAGTCTATCAAGACACTCACAGTTTCGCGACAATTCAAACATAAAGCTGAGTCTTTATTTTCGATGAAAAATATTTTCCTTCCTATTTCTCTTGAAATTCTCGGTTTGGAGACTCAAATTTTCTTTTATTTAATTCTTCTTCAGATGTCATCTAAAATAATATTATTAATAATTTAATATAATATTTAAAACTAGCAACTGTTACTTACTTTAAAAAGTCCTCAAAAGTTGTGTTTAAAAATGACTTTTACAAAGCGAGGCAGTATGAATAAACTTTAAACTAAAAACTGAACTCGGAAAGCAACAAATATGGCTTTTTTGATTTTTTGAAAAAACTTCAACAGTAATCAGCTATAAATTTATTGAAAATATGAATATGATATTGTCATTTGTTTTTACGTAAGTAAAATTGCATATAATTTCATTGATTGAAAATTTGCGGGATTAATGTATATGAGAGATGAAACAACAAAAGCTACTTTCATATCGTTGTTTCATCTCACTATTGTAGTGTGTAATGCAGATTACACAAAGAGAGCACTAATTAATGTATTTGAAAAACTACTCTATTTTAACGGATTTTGTAACACAGTCGATCCCGGTTAATATCGCGTCCTTCGTGCATGAAAAAGTCGATATTAAGCATGACGTGATATTATCTGATGTAAAATAATTTTATTTGGCTATTGAAATAAATATAACTCGTTTATACGATTCAAGTAAACTTAGAATCAATTTTTAAATTAAAAATATGCTTAATTCGATTATAAATTCTAAAAAAGCCAATTATTGAGCTGATGTTTAGAATTGCTTCGTGGGCCACTGGTTGGCCATGGCTGATCTTGTTCATTATCTGCTACGTTTGAAAATCTAACCAAAGTGCAAACCAAGCTCGATTCTCTTTTGAATAAAAATGGATATTCTAAAACTTGAAGAAAGACTGACTAAGGAAATCATTGATTGTCTTTCGATTGTGCCTGATGAAAACGATGGAAATTATAATCCACTTAATGATGTTGAACTTATAAATCTCATGTTTTATTCCATGTTCGGAAGGTTTTAAAAATTTTAAGTTTTCTGTCACATAATCATTAGGTAATTCCAGTTGTTGGCATCTTGAACGTTGTTTGTGAAAAGTTAGCTGTGAAACTCGGAAACCGCCTGAAAGCCTATGAAGCCATAAAAAGCCGTTTCCGAATATTTTTTTTACAAATGAACAACCTAACAATGGAAGTTATAGAAACATGATAAAAATGTTGATGGATACATACAAGGATGAAATTGAATGTAACATGTTTAAGGATGAGCTTGATCAATTTATGATCCTTGCCAAAAATGAAAACATAACGAATCCTATCGATATGTATCACCTCGTGGTACGTGGTCTACAGTCCACATTTCCAACTGTGGAAACAATTTTGTGTATCTGTCTTACGATATCAAAAAGTAATATTTCTGTAGTACGATCGTTTTCAGTACTTAAAACAATGAAAAACTATATCAAAATTTCCATTGATCAAGATCGGCTTGGTTATTTAAAATTGTTGTGCATCGAATCTGCTCGTATAAAGAAGCCAAACTTTGAAGATTTTTCTAGGCTCAAATACAGAAAGAAAGCACTTTAGTGAGATGACTTAGCGGTGAATAAAATTTGTTGAAATTTCAATTTTTGTGTTTTAAAACTTTAACTCTATAACCTATATTTCTCTTGTATTTCTATCGCATTACTTGTCACTACTGTACCAGTTGGTAAAAAAGTAACAGCGGTTCAATTTCAAATTCTTTGAAATTAAAATTTATATAATAATATTATAAACATATCGCATTACAATCATTTAAATGACCGAGTTTGTTTCCATACTTCTTTCACTAAAATCAAATCGCACCACATTGCTTAACACGTTGACGGACAGTAGGAACAAGCGAAGTTCGAAAATTGACACTATATGTTTTTGTGATTTTTCACAACCACGTGCATACTGAATCTGCAACTCGTATAACAGGTGAAATATGAACTTCAACCTAAAAAGATGTTTTCAAAACACGACACTATGCTTCTACGTATACGCCAGTAAGTGCACATTTGTGCTGCTATAGCCGTAGTGTCTAAAAACGACCGTTTCGTTTTGGACGGCTATAGCAGTCATGCCACATTGTGAACTTCGCTTTGACGGCTATAGCCGCAATTGTCCGTCAACGTGTTAAAAATAGTTTCCAAAAACAATCATATTTACAGTCATTTAATTTAGCATTCATAAAATGGTTTCAAATTCCAATTCTTGTTTTGGGAAACCTTTTTTTACATATCTTAAGGCTACACAGCGCGAGTCTACTCTCGGTGTACATGTTCAAAAAGTCCAAAAAAGGTGAACCTAGGGTCTCTTTTTCTGTAAACGCGCCCATTGTGTAGCCACATTTTACTACCAGTAGAAGATTGTATTTAATAATGATGTAAAACAATTAGAAATCTTCAGACACACAAACACAGATGTAAAATAAAAATTTGAATTACGATATTTCCTAAATAACCTTATAATTGATCTATTAAAACAAGTATAAAATATATGATAGATAAATTATATTATCAGACGTGTTTAAATTTGATTTGCTTACACAAATAATATTTAATGTTAACAAAATTTTCTTTTAATGCATTTTTTGGTTGAAAAAAATAATAAAATGGCGATCATTTGTACTGAATTTATTCTTATTTGACTATCAAAATTTCACAGGTGAATACGGAAACCAACAAGATTCACCATCACTAAGCGGTATCGTCCAGCAATTGGAAAACCGACTGAAAAAAGTTGAAAGACTGTCAGAAAATAAAATGGCGCCTCTGAATAAAGAAATTGACTTGTATGACAATAGTTTCAGTCAGTTGTCCAATAGACTTATCACAATAAACGATGAAATGGACAACATGAATACCGAGAAAAGCAGACTGGAAAATCTGATCATAAAATTGACCGAAGAAATGTTTCTCTTGAAAAATCAAATCGTGATTCAAGGTGACTTGTTGGCCTCAACAAGTAACCAGTACAACAGTAAAACAAAAAGGTTGCACAATGAGTATTTGAATAACGTAATATATAGGTTTGAAATAATTTTGTAAATTAGTTTGCTATAGTTGGATTCCATTACCGATAAAGTAGTTTATACTCAAGAGACTGCCCGCCAAATTGTCAACAGCTCAATAAGCCACGAGGAATTCATTGAAGCATTTAACAGCTTAAAACACGATATAAAGAATATAAAAATGAAATTGGAAGAACAAACTCATATATATTCGTCTTCGGAGTCGAATTTAGCATTTAGGTAAATCATTAATATTTATAATTTGGTTAATAATTCTTTATAAAATATTTAATATGATATAATAAGCTTTTTTTTCAAGTTTCCAGTTTTATTAAAAAACAAATGAGAATTTTCATCAATAAAATATTCCTCTCCAACGTATTAATTATGCTAAGTTCAAATTATTCTTTTACCGGGAACTATAGTTTCAATAAATGAATTTATTATTTTAATTTAATTTATAATTTTTATATTATTTAAAGAAAAGAGCTTTTATTTTATCAATCAAATTTTAGTAACTGGAACATTTAAAGTAAAAATACAATGATGTTTGTAGAAGTTTTAAAGTATTGTGATCTGTAGGAATCTAACAGCGTTGCTAACACGCGTTCCAACTCGATAACAGATCGTATAATACAAGTTGGTGCGTAAATTCGACTTGATAATAACTGGAATTACAGAAAATAATGAACTTTTACTGTAATTTATGCATCAACCATTTGATGATATTTAGATTCTAGTAAATTTTCTAAGGCTGGAAAAAAATTTTCGTTTTTCTACGTCATTGAAATCTTATCAAAATCTAAAAAACTACAATTGAAAACATTTATTTGTAAAAATTGCATGTGCAATTATACTAAAAGTGTTAGCAAACTATAGCAGAGCCTAAACATAGTCTCCATCAGCTTCAATGACACTCTGAAGGTGACGTGTAAAATTTTGAAAGTTTGAAATCATATTCTGAACGAATTGTAGGTATCTTTCAGCGTTAATGGATCCACCGTTGTGAAGAAGTTCGAAATACGTGAGTGATTTTGCATAGTTGCTGGCAACAATAATCAGAAATGTGCTATGAGATATTGTCCGTCTAGCAATAGTTGGACGATAACCTGTGCCACCCACCCAAACTGTTTTGATGATACGTCTAGAAGGTAAATCCATTTTTCATCGATTACAATGCTCTTTTCTTTAGCCCTTTTTGCCAAATAAACATTCAACATTTTATGACAGCAAGTGACTCTGATTCTCTTGTTATTATCAGTCAAAATGTGAGGAACTCATCTGATGCAAAGTGACTTCTTTCCAAGTTCTTGTTTCAATATGCGGTGAACACTCGTTTCTTCAATGTCAGTGACTCTTGAAATGGCTGGACAGCTTAAGTGACAATCTTCTTCAATCTTTTCACGCACAATTATGGCATTCTGTAGTGCTCGTTCTCTATCTTCCAGAACCTTTTTACGCTCAAAAAGTGTTCGCTGTTCTCCTGAAAACTTTTTAGTAATCTGCTATAGTCTCCGAAGGCTGACGACGTTCTCTACTCTCCAACTTTCGACAAGAAAGCAATGGATTTCGGTAGCCGAAAAGTTATTTCGTGTTAAAGTTGCAACGAAGAAATTTATGTCGCATTGCTTTGCCTTCATCTTTCAGACTAATTCTAATCCAGTGTTTTTCAACCAGGGTGCCGCGGTATCATAGGGTGCCGTAGGGATATGAAAAGTGTGCCACGAGTTCTGCTAATTTTATTATTGAAAATTTATTAATTTCGTATAAGGGTTGATTTTAAAAAAATGCTACTATCTTAGATTTTGAATTACTTAAAATAGCGGTACATAAATCAATTATTTTTGGTAAATATTAAACTTTGGTAAATATTAAGAACAAGAAAGGCAAAAACTGAACTCAATTGAAAATGAGTTAAGAGTATGTTTGTCAAATACGCGACTTAATAATAAGGAGATATGCTAAAAGCATCAAGTTCATTTGATCTTCAGATATTTTTCTACTGATAAAAATTAATATTTTTCTGCCGGCCGCTATATATATATATATATATATATATATATATATATATATATATATATATATATAATGTTTTATTAAATTATGTAATTAAAATTTATTTTACTCTATTCGAATTTCTCAATTATTAATGAACGTAATAAACAAAATTTGACTATGAATCAGATTTATTTGAGGTATTCACGAATTTTCGACACAGCCTTTTTCAAGTGAAATACTATCAAAACAGTAACTCTAATATAATAAACACGCTGTTAGAAAATTTTGTTGAATAGCCGAAAATACATGAAGTTGGTAACATATTCAAAAACTCATAAGGGTGATCGGATGATTTTTTGAGATATTAAAGATTTTTAGCGAAATAATTATGTCATAGCTTTTTAGTCTGGAAAAGCTATAGAAATATATAACAAGATAAAATCGGAAGATGGATATAGAGAAAAACTAATGAAAGTCGTTAACACTTATTGAAGATTTGCAGAGAGCATTGAATTTTATGAAATTCGAAGAAAATGTTAGAAACAAGTCGAGAATATCCTAAAAATTATGAAATTCCTATTATTTCATACATTGGATGATAAAAATATGATTTTAAAATCAAAGATTTGAAATCTGTAAAAGAAATAAGAAAAGAATGGAAAAACACGATAAAGTAAAGAACTTGATGAAAATAACAAATTAATCGATGTATGAAACAAGAGAGACGGTTAAATTCCAAAAAACCGAAATCCAGCATGGAAAAAAATAATCAGTCAAACTATTGGAAAAAAAATAAGATAATAACAGCCAAAATTTTCAGAGTAGATTAATAACTAATCAATATTTCAGGAAATCGATAAATAAAGTAAAATACCATTACAGAAGACCAGATAAATGAGAATTCAGTTATAATTCAAGTGAGAAAGAATACAGACAAGAGCTGAACATACACAAATATACACACTGCCATAAACAAGTGCACTTCAAATATCAATGCTACAAATTAAATAGATAAGTATATATATAAAAGTGGCCGGAATTGACAAATAATTTATTTATGAAAATTATTCTGATGAGAAATTTCACCCAAATGCCAAAAGCATTATTCTTATTAGCAGTTTGGTTTCGTAAATTTAACAAGTCCATTAAAACTATATTATTAAGCACCAAATTGTGCCGAAAATTTGTGAATAACAATAAAACATACATATCATTACTAATTCATACTCAAATATTAAAATGAAAAAATTGAAAAGATTGGGGCCATCAATTCAAAATATATATTATACTACAATATATTTCGACAGACTCACTGTCATCGTCAGATAGATATGAACGTGAAAAATTTTAGAATAAATTACTTTTATTTAAACAAATTTCTTCTTTTATATTCTAAAAAATTAAAAATTTTGGTTTTATAAATCTCAAAGATACGATGCAATAAGAGGTTGGCCAAGTGTAACTTTTCCTATTACTGATCGATGGTGGAGATGTTTATTTGATACATGTTCTGAGATTAGTGAACTGAATTGTATTTATATTAAATATAAGCAAACTTTGTTAAATTTTGTGTTTTATGGATCAAACCTATTTTAGGTCGAAAAATTTCATATGTCATTTTATGAATAAGCATTGCGAAAATTGGCTTACATAGTTATTTATTTAAATCACATAGCTGATAAAAGCAGAGAAAATTAAAACTAAATACAACTTTTAAGTGACAAAGTAATTCAAAAGAAATAAAAGAAGAAATTGAATATTTTTATTTAAACAAAAGGATTATTATGAGGACTAAAAATAAAATTTATATTCTATCAAACGCGAAAAATGAATTCATTATAGAAATTCATAAAGAATTGTGTCATACTAGAATTAACATAATTATTAACTATTTAAAAAAAACTATTATTATTTTAAGCAAATGGATAACAGTATTAAGAATATTGTAACAAATTGTGAGATTTTCCCGAAACGTAAAACACTTACGGATAAATATTCATTAATTTTTTGGTCCATTTAAAACACACCATTTGGAAGAAAATATGCACTCACTATCATATCAAATTTTAAAAAATGCTAAAAGCAATATAAACACAGAAAATAAAACATAAAATAAAACATAATAAAACATAATAAAACACAATAAAAACAATAAAAACTCATATTGCACTAAAATCTTGTCAAGACCAAATCTATATTCTGTAATAAACAGATAACCGCAATTACACAGGGTTACCAATGGACAGGGTTTATTGTAATAACTTTTCCAAGAGAAAGTCATTCATAAAACAATGTTGATTAAATGAAATAATAATTATAGAGTCAGTGAATTGGCACAAAAGCTAAGCGACGAGCGAAGAATTCGAGAGGTTGAGATAAGACGTCTGGACCTTGTCTGCCAAGATGCCTTTCATACTCAAGACTCCACTAGGTTGGTATTCCAATATTCTTATTCATTAAATCCCTATTTAGAATGATCCTGGACAACCATTTCACTGGTTTGCTATCCGAGTCAATGTCTAAGCAGATGGATAGAGAAACATCTATGCGAATTACAACTAATCAGAAGATTTCGGAATTCGAAAAGGTATTTATGGTTAAATTTTAACTATAATAATCCAATTCAGTTGCTAATAAATGAAAAGGAATTGCGTACCAGCAAAGAGAAAGATATTCATGCTAGAATCAACGATGTAATGGAACGAGCAACAACTCATCAACATGAATTAATGAATCAAATTCGGCAACATTTGGATGTAAATGACAATTTATAATTGAAAAAGTCATTGGTTATTATTATAGCAAAATCATAATAAAACAAATGAAACCGTCCAGCAAATCGTTACTGGCCAAAGGCTCATTGAACAAAGTTTTGATGAAACTCTAAGAAAATACTTTTTAGTAATTACGGCTGAAATAGAAGCAAGGCGAGAACATTCTACAAACTATTTTTATAAATTATATAATTTTATTTTCAGTCTTATAATTATGCTGAATAATTTTGATTTTTTAAATACCGGAACAAATTACTAATTAAGCTTTATATTTTTAACATCAATAATAATAACAATAATAATAATAATAATAATAATAATAATAATAATAATAATAATAATAATAATAATAATGATAATAATAATAAATAGAAAAAAACTTCACGGAGCTGTAAAGACTGATGTCATGATTTTGGAAGAGAAAATAAGAGCAGCAACGGCAGCAATGCAATTGGCTGTGTCAGGATTAGCCAATCGAATTCAAAATAAAACGGAAGTAGATGAAGTTAGAACTAACATATTTATATCATCGAATTTACATAAATGAATTGCAGTTAAAACAAATTACAGATAAAAGAATTTGTGATTTTCAACTTTACATGAGCCGTAATTTTACAGACATTGATTCCCAGCTGCAAATATTAGCAGGCCAAATCTCTACTATCAATCTTAATGTTGAAACAAGGATAGCTCAAGTAAAACGAAATTTTACTATAGGTTACTATAGGCTACTTATCTATTAAGGCTACCAGCGACCTGTCAACTGAAGTAAGAGAAACGCTATCGTCAGTAATATCATGGCAGGCAAATAGCACAGCACATCTGAAAGAGATGCAAGCCGTACGAGTCAGTGTAATGCAAGAGGTGAATATTTCACATTTACGTAGCATAATTCTATGTAAATAATTTGTTGTCATAGCTGGCCAAGATGCAACTTACATTGAACCACATAGAATCAGAAATACCAAGTCAGATGACAATAGAAAGTGATGAAAGGTTGCAATTTTAATTTTAAAATTATAACTTCATAAATCATTAATCTTACATTTAAACTTGCCATTCAACTTTTATGCAACTTCTTTTCGGGAGATTTAAATAAAAAAAACAATAAACAAGGTCTCTTATAGGACTTCTCGTTTCCCGCAAGTTTCCGGAAATTCCGGAATAAATTTGTTTATATTCCCGGGATCCCAAGTGAGAAGCCCTAATTGCAGCGCCGTTATTACAATGTTTATTAGTAAATATTCTTGCTCCGAAATGTTGTCAATATTGATAGTACTCAAATTAAAATCAATTAAAGATTTCAATATACAAGTTTCTAAGACAATAAATCATTCAAGCATTGCATAAAGACTGTTCCACATTGTTCTTACATCCAGTATCTACTTAAGTTCCTTATTGTACTCAATTCTAACATTATTTTTGCATTGGTGATTTACGGAACATCCGCACCACCTTTACGACTTTCTGAATTAGTTGAACAATGCTAACGTTATCTTGTAGTTCATCATTGATTTCTACGTTTCTTAAATTAAATAAGTCGTCGTATTGACTTGATTGACAATCAAACTTGCTCGCTGTCGACCTCTTCATTCTCGTTCACTCTTTCGTCATTTTCACTATTATAGTCTTCTTCCAGATTTAGCCAATCAAATTCGTTATACTATCTGATGCATCTAAAATTCTAGATTTTTTTGTCGAGAACATCACAAACTGATAAATATTGACCGTGCAAAACATAATTAATGCTCAATCTCTTAAATTTTTTTATAACTGATGCCCGGTCAGTTACACTAGAAATTATATGCTTCTTTGTAGATAAATTAAATTCCGATAATTCAGTTTCAATCATAGTAACTATTTTTTCCGTAGAAAGCGCACCGAATATTTGAACCATGCCCAGGTTCCAAAACCTAGTTAAAGAATGTACATTTATATTCATATAGTGACGGTTTCTTAACCATGTGCATTTGTCTATCGAAATAGAGAATTTTGAGCCATCTGAAATTAGAAAAGTCATTTCCTTAATCGCACTTTGTTTTACTAAATGATACTGACTTTTTACCATAATTATAACACGTGAAGGTTTATTTATAATGTTTTGTAATGTTTTTGTAATTTAAAAAATTAAATTGAAATTGAAATTTTGGAAATTTCTTAATCAAAGTTTATTATATTTTGTTTTATCGTATCAGACTTTTTGTTGAACTGACGGTTTTTTTATTTGAAAAAGACTGGAGTACAGCATGTCCTTAACGAGTTAAATCAACAATATTGGATTACTAAAGCCAGAAGAATGATGTGGAAATGCGTTGATGATTTTTTTTTATTGCCATAGAAGAACAGGACGTATTAAAACACAGGTTCTTGCTCCGATTAAGGCCTTCCGTTTTTCAGAACCATTAAGAGCGTTTGTACATGTAGCAGTGGATTTTTCTGGACCTTTTGAAACAAAATAATTTCGAAGACGAGTCCGCAATAAGAGATGCATGTGAGGACAGAGATGACGGGAAGTCTCTCCAATGTATGTGGCATTACACCCATTACATGTAAATTGATAAACGAGATCAGAATACAATCCAACCGGAGTTTTTGATTTATTAATAAACATATTGCGTACCTTACACGACTTAGAGACTATCTTATACTCTAAATTTCCCATCTGTTTACTTAACTTCCTTTTATAATTTGTAAAACCTTCAGAGTACGGCAATACTAAGACATATTTAGCTCAACTTTCCCAAACATGGATCCTTAGAATTTTTAATCAATTTGTCAACAGTCTCTTTTATTATCCACAATAAAAATGATTTAGAATATCCATTCTTTATCAACAACTCAACCAATTTATCAACACTTTTTACCGAATTAGCAAAAGTAGAAGATAAAGACCATGAACGATAAATCAATCCTTTCACCTTATTTCTCTTATACTTAATTTCACAAAAGCTTTCTGGAGAAGTATAAAGACCAGTATCAGTTGGTTTTCTATAAATCTCTGTCTCATAATGTTTATCTTTGCGTTGAATTAACAAATCTAAAAACGCAATTGATGACATTCTCTCCGTTTCACATGTGAATACAATGTTCTTATGTAATGTTAATATTAAATGTTCTTATTAAATTCTTATCTGGTGGCTGATCGTGCAGGAAATCGCACCGTGACGCAGGACGCGTCTATCCAAGAGTGGTCTGCAAATTTTTAATCATTAAGTTATTTTAAGAATTAATGTCTGTATGGTTTTTACTATGATTATCTAAAAATAAATTTTAACATATAAATGGCAATGGGTTTTATTGGTGGTAAAATAACTATAGGGCGGCAGATTAGTGTAGGTCTGATTGTTGGATTCTTTAACGGGTATTGGCAGGAATACTGCAGTGAGTATCGTCTCGAGATTAAATTATTTCTTATCTGGCGTATTTTAGGAGAATTTTAATGCGTCTGGTTAGCAGTGTTTATCATACCTATTCGACTTGGCCAGGTATTCGTGGTCTTTATAATTACGATTTGGAGCTCGTGCTAGCTCGTCTTGATCTACGAATTTCATTACGGCGTCTCTATATCACTACGTCCGTTCATTTTCACTAGTATTGGAGAAACGTTTGTCATCTGGGTCTTGTGGATTTTGCAGCGAGTTGTTTTATTCTCGTTGAGTTGTGATGTTGTTATTATTGTGATTGCTAATTTTCGGTTAATGCATTACCTAGATGCTTCTCGAGTACACTGTCATTTTCAGTCAAGCTAGTTGTTGGCATTCATCAGAAATCACAGGTGGACGGGTCACGATATTAAATTCCAAAATAAAATCATGTAGAAATAACAAATTCAAGATATTGATGGTATATTTTATTAGATACATAACGAAATCATGTGATTCGGCGGGAATTTCTATCGGATATCCCAGCATTAATAGGTCGCGGGCTGTTACTGGAAATGGTGCATAATTTGGTCGATCTCGTCTCTCAGGTTGTTCCTCATATGAATTTATAAAAATTAAACAAGTTTTAATGCGATACTGAACTTACCATCCTGCGGCGGGGCTGGCTCCCTTCCAACTGCGATATTTTCTCTTCGAGAATTACTAGTCTCTCCATTTCGTTGCCATTTGTGGCGTGGATCCATAGCTGTATGTGTTACTAGTAAAAATGAATGAAATTGTCACCTCACACTGATTTTATATCAACTACCAAGGAAGTGCCACGTAATCGGAATTTTTGTTGATTGACTTCCAGTAAATTCCAGTCTGTGAGATTTTTCCAGTAATTTCACTTATTATCGGTTCGTGTTGTTTTCTACCCGGACTGTAATGAAACGTGTCGTTTTGATATTTTCCCTATCTTTCTTGTTGGCGTGTGAGTGAATTAGTCATGAATAGTAACTAACTAGTGGTGCAGTTGACAATTGATTCAGCCAAGATATCCTACCCGTATTAAATTTGCTCGACTACCCATACGTCGACATTTATTGATCCAATGTTGATATCTATATATATCTCTGTCCTCTGGATTACATTAATTCTAAAGATTTTTTGGAATTCATTGTTTCATTGACCAGTGAATTTAGGCGGGGATGCTAATTTGTATTTCTTTTTATAATTATCCTATTCAGAGTTATTATGTTTAATGTGGATCTTTGGCGGGAAAACTTCGGATAGTCATTAGTGTTTGTTGCCATTGATAAGAATCATGATTCGATCTACGGGTTTCGCTCCTCCAACCCTGACCATGGTGTATGGTTTCAAGTTCCTGCGGACAGTTACAAATTTTTGTCAAACTTAATGTTCAATATTTTTAATGTCATTATGCTAATTTTTAGTTTCATTTGTGAATTTGACTTTTTAATTATGTTTGTCGGTATTACCGATTTTCAATCTTTTCATGTTGGTTGTAGAATTTTTACCTACCCTTCTATCCATGGTTTAACATAGTTGCTATATCTACAGTCATATTAAAATGTTTTATACTGAAATTGCTATCGTTCATCACGATTATAGCACTAATGCGTGCTTGGTAATTAGAAATGTTTGGGGATTAACTTATGTAATGTGGTTTTATTATAGTTGAATTCCAGTGTGGTCGATTTATTCTTATCCTTCGTGACGTTAATGTATTTTATTAATTTATTACAAATCAGTTTATCTTAACCCTGTTTTAATCAGGACTTCGCGGCGTATATCAGACTTCCCCTGTTAATAAACTATCCTGGTCGGTTATCCGCTTATTGACCCGGATTCCCGTTATTATTCCTGGTCATTACAATTTATTATCTCTATTTTTCCCAGCCGTCTACCTCCTCCAGTTTACTTACTACTCTTGTTAATTTCACTAGTTATTTATTTAGTTCATGATCGTAGCGAGGAAACTACGATTATCATTTATTATCATTACCGATTTTTTCCTATTTATTTATTTGATCGTGATCTAACATTGGGAATTTATTCTCCTTGAACATTACCGGTACTATCTATTTATCGGGAGCATAGCATTTTGGGGTTATTCTCATCGTCACTGAATTGGCTTATTCGTTTATTTAATTGAGACTAGGATAGCTGAAATTTATTATCGTTAATTGTTATTCCTCCTAAGTTTATATTGGATTATTTATTTGTAACTATATTAGCTGAAAATCTATTCTCAATTCATTTTTCCATTACGGGTTTCATTATTCAATTATTTAATCGCTATCGTGGAAATTGAAATTTATTCTCGTTAGATACTACTGATTTTTAGTATTTATTTAGTCATGACCATAGCAATGATTTACAACGCCCTCTCCCGTGATCCCTTTCCATTTGATCCTAAGAATATTTATGTCAATATTAGACTATTACGAGTGTCCACTGAACTACTCGGTGGGGTGATTTTGAGCCGATTGTCGTTTAAGATTTTATGTCGAATTTTCAGGAAATGGGATGCAGAGGGGTAGCCAAAAGACTACCTACCCACTTCCCAATTACCCCTATAACGGACAATATTGACGTTCCAGCTACTGCGTTCTTACGCCATAGCCTTCACGAGCACAAACTATTGGCGGACTTACACCGCACTTACACAGTTTGGTTGGGGTGTGTAGATTTTAATAACTTGCGTGGGGTGTCGGCTGTGGGCCGGAAAAAATTTCGACAAGAGTTTTTTTTTCTGAATAAAACTTTTATTGGAATATAATTGACATAAATATATTTTCACATTTGGCATTCATTGTTTTATACATCGCACATACAAACCTTTCCCCACGCCAACGCCTCAAACAGAGCTCATATGAGGTTGTCTGGGCGCAACGTGGAGAAAGCTTCCGAGCATCTCCTCACTCACATTAAAATTCTGATTAGAGAAATCTGCTTCAAGTCTGCCAAAAACTGGATTAAACTGAATAAACTGGCTCGAGTTTATGAAAACTGGTTATACAGAGTAAAACTTCTTAAAATTATGTGAAAATGAATCGGTATATATACCTATTGTACGACCCTAACCTGGCGTGTTAAATTTGATTTAGTAAAACAAAATTTGACCTTGTGATTTTCTAGTATATTCTAATCGTAATTTTATTATTTTTGCAATTTAATTTGACAATCTAATTTTTAATTTTTTAATTGAATTGTTTCCAATTCAAATTATTTAATTCTTGTTCCATTTTATGGATTTTCGCATTTTTTGATAAATTGTCAAATTTCGGTCAAATTTTTATGTTCTCATGTTATGTTTATGTTTATTTCGTGCGGATCTTGTTGCACTTTGTTAATATTTTAATTTACTTTTGTGTTACTTGATTTTATATTTAATTGTTTTTCTTTCTCATATTTTAGCATGGTTAGTTGATGTTTTATGGGTCCGATTTTGAATCTGCGTGTTGTATTTGCGTGTGCGTTACCGATTCATTTAAACAAATTTAAGTCTTGGCCCAACAATTTTCTAAATCTATATCTTTTTTTCAATTCATAAAAGTGAAACTTTCATTAAATTGAATATCTTTGTTGATAGCCATCAGTTTTTCTAAAATATTTTTTCTGTCAATGTCACCAATTTTTCCTGCTTGGATATTATATAAACTGTGGTTTAAAATTACTGGTTCCTATTAAATTTTTAATTAATATTCGATAGAATAAAATAAAATGAATAAGTAAATTGTATTTTAAATATTCCATAGAATATTGTAGAAATTGAACAGGAGACTTCCTAATAAAATTCACTGCAGATGCTGAATTTTCTTCCAGCAGTATTGAAATTATATCCTGATTTATTTGTTTCTCCATATTTTTTACTGAATTTTCTAGAATAAAGAATAAGCAATATAACATAATGAAAATAAAATTACTTTTATATGTTTGCATTATTTATTATAATAATTTTTTCATTATACTTTGGATATGTATACTAAATTTAAGAATGGATTTAACCAATTAGATTATGTTTAACATATCATATTATTATTATTGGATGCATATTTATTTATTTTTGTATGTATATAATATTTTATTGCTTTATTACATCTTTAAATATTTATAAATTTTTATTTTTTATATAATTAGTTATTTTTAAATTAAGGTATATTTTACCCAGATTTTTGCAATAGTTCTTTTCATGACGAAACATGTCATGAAACTATGAAAAAATATTATGGTCAACCACATAACCGTGTCAGCTATTTTGTTTGCCCAACATGTAAATTAACAGAAAAATTAATTTTTATGATACACACAAAGATCATTTAAATCAATTTAGCTTATTAAGGAAAAAGGAAATTTGTAAATAATCTATTAATAATAAACGAAAGTCAAATTTATCAATAAGTAACCTACGTCCTTCTAAACTTAAAAATTTAAATAATATTGAAATAATAACTCTCTCTGATTCTGATTCTGAAATAATTAATAATCCTAATCAACATGGAGAATCACTTGATGCTGTTGTTAATTTTGATTTACGTAAATCATATGCTATAGTTAAAATGGTTATCAAAAATTTAAATTTAATATCCTTATTTATACCTATTCCTTTGATTAATAAATTAAATAATGTTGTTTCGGAAATGGGTTCTGAAAAGATAATATTTTGTATAGATGTTGAATTTGAAAAATATGGTGAATTCCAATCTTTCGTTATTTCAAATTCTGCAAGACCAATGAGCGATACCTTTTCAGATGAAGGTATTGCTCTTCTTAATGAAAAAATAATTTGAATAAATGAAAAAGATAGTAAATGGGTAATTAATAAAATAAAAGAAATTCATTTCGCTTCCAACTCCTCAGTCGTTACTAAATAAATGTTGTGTGGTTAATATTGAAAATACAGATGATTTATGTTTCATTTATAGCGTTCTAGCGATTTTGAAATATGATGAAGTAGATAGAAGGCATAGAAATATTATTTCTAATTATAATCTTTCTGATCTCATCTATAATAATTCTGACTTACCGATGCGTCTCTGCAACATATCAAAGTTTGAGGATAATAATCCGGGGCTTTCGATTAATGTTCTCACATACAATTAGAATGCGGTAGAAGATATTTTGTTAAATCCAAAAGTAATAAAACATCCATAAGTTGATATCATCCATCGTTCAAAGGTTGTAGGAGGTAGACCAATTAATCTTATTTTATTAGAGAGTGGTGACTCTTATCACTATATAGCAGTTACTAAATTGGATCGACTTTTCAATTGTGATAATCTTTCGGTTTCTGAGGTTCGAATTCGTAGTAAATGGTGTCATCGATGTTTAAATGGTTTTAATGATGACGATGCTCTAAAAATTCATTAAGGTTTGTGCGATAAAAATCAGTTAGGAACAACACTTTATACGTTACCATTAAATAAAAATTTATGTTTTAAAGACTGATCTAAAACAGTCACACCACCTTTTGTCGTTTACGCTAACTTCGAGGATATTCTACCTACTGATAATAAATACTTTCAAAGACATATACCTATTTCTGCAGGTATTCTATTAATTAATAACCGTACCGGTGAAAAAACATATAAAAGCTTTTTAGGGTTAGATTGTGTTATAGGTTTTCTTAAAAAAGTTGATGACATTAGTATGAAAACTGTTTTAACATACTTTATAAAAATTACAAGAAGAAAATAATACTCACAGCTACAGATATAACTTAGTTCAATTCTGCTGTGTTTTGTTATCTTTGTAAGAAACCTTTGATAAAACCAGTAAAAAATCACGACCACTTTAACGGTAAATTTTTGGGTTCAGCTTGCTCAACTTGTAATTTTTCAAGGCAAATAAGATATGAATTCCCAATTATTTTTCATAACTTGAGAGGATACATATCTTGATTCATATCTTGAAATATGGTCTGAGTAACTTTAAGTCTTGGAAACTATCATGTATTCCAACTACGTCTGAAAAATTCCTAAACTTATCTGCTAGAATAGGTAGTTTAACAGTTAAATTTATTGATTCATGCCAATTCATAAATAGTTCTTTAAAGGAAGCGGTTAAACCTTTACCTGATTTACCAATAACAAATTCAGAATTTAGGGGAACCATTGTTAATTGTAAAGGAATTTTTCCTTATGATATTGCCATTAGTTTGGAAGTTCTTCACTCAACTCTCCAATTACCACCAATTTGGGATGGTGTTATTGAGGGAAACCAACTGTAATAGCCTTTGTGATTATATGATGATTTATCTTAAACTTGATGTGTTTTTCTAGCAGACTTTTTCTAACAGTTTCGAACCAGATCTTTAGCACATAATCGTCTTGAACCATTGAATTTTTTAGGCATTCCTGGTATGTCTTGGTATTCAGCTCTGATGACTTTAGATGAACCCGTCGAATTGATCCAATACATGGAAATGTATAATTTATTTGAGGGTTGTATACGAGGGGGTTTGACATTTGTAAACAAACATTATGTTAAAACAAATTAGAATACTTAACTTTTATACATTGACATTATTAATTTATATGGTTGGGTTCTTAGCCAAAAACTACCTAGAGGTGAATTATCTTGGGTTATAGATCAGATTTATTTAAATAATTTATTAAAAGACTGTGAATTGAACGATCTAGATTCACTTCCATATGGATATACCGTAGAAGTTGATTTAGATATATTAACATCTATTCACGATAAACTGGATGATTTTCCGGTCGCAGCTGAAAAATTATGTGCTCCAGGTTCTAAAATAGAGAAGTTGATGCTCACACATCTACCGAAAAAAAATTACTCGACTTAGGGGTGTATCAACAAATAATCTGGACAAAAACTATTTTAAACTTTTAAATAATAGTTTATATGGAAAGACAGTTGAGAACTTAAAAAAGCGCATAAACTTGAGACTGTGTAATTCGGCTTCTAAATTAATAACTTATTCCTCTAAACCAACATTTAAAAAGACTTATAAAATTGACGACGATTTAATTTCAATATTATTAAGTAAGGAATCAGTGTGTTTAGATAGACCTAGCTACATTGGTCAAACTGTACTAGATCTCTCTAAATTACGTATGTATCAGTTGCAATATATTGATTTAGAAAAATTCGAGAGGAATTTAATTGTAAAATCAATATTATTGCAGGTGACACAGATTCATTTTTTCTAGAAATTAAAAGGTGTAAATTAGATATTCTTTTACCAGCTATGATAAGAGATAATCTACTGGATACATAGAATTATGATACATCACATAATTATATTCAAGAGCTCTAGATTCTGTCATAGGTAAATTCAAAGATGAGAATATAGGGCTCAGATATAAGGAATGTGTGTTCTAAGGCCTAAATGCTATAGTCTTTTGGATGATACAGAGAGCAACAAGGCCAAAGGAATAACATTGAAGGGATTAAAACATTGATTTAAAACATCAATCGTATCTTGATTGTTATCATAATAATTCGATGATTTCAGTAGTTAAATCTCGAATAGCAAGTAAAAACCATCAATTATTTACAATTAAAAATAGTAAAATAGCCTTAACAAATAATGATGACAAGAGGTATTGGGCTGAGAAAAATAAAAGTTTAGGCTATGGGCATTATAATGTGGGTGACACGGTTATGGGTATAGAAACAATGGATGAAATGTATGATCAAATTTCTCATCCACATTTCCCGGAAGACGAAGATGATCCAATTTTTCGAGAAGAATACAGATTTCGACATCCACATTTCCCGGACGAATATTGAATAAAATAAAAATTATTAATCAATTTTAGTTGTTTTATTATTTTTATTTAAATCTTTTATATGTGAATTAATTAAGTTTTTTTTAGTTGTTTTTTAATGATTTTTTTTATTGTTGTGAATTATATATTTTTACATGTGGTGTTATTTTTAATATAATTATAATTATAATTATAATTATTATTATTATCATATTATTATTATTATTATTATTATTATTAATATTATTATTTTTATTATTATTGTTATTTTTATTATTATTATTTTTTAACGAAACTAAATATAGACTTTACTATAGTGTGACCATTATTCTGACACGTAAAAAAAAATTTAATTTATGCATTTAAACAAAAAATTTTTAAAAATTCAATTCATTTAAACAAAAAAGTTTTTTACCCCCCCCCCTCACCGGGTTGTACTTCATTTAAATAAAAAAAATTCCCCCCTGGGGGTATGGGCAGGGTGCCGTCTTGTCACTACTCTTAAGTTATCGGAAAACTTACGTTTTCCGTTTTTTTAAACTCCTCATTTGAAGGTTCTGGTTCCACTGCTCCTGGTAAATTGCAAATGAGGTAAAAAATGAATTTATTTTAAGTACAAGTTAAATGCTACATTGTTATTTCTTCATCTCCTTAAAAACCTAGAGTTTCGAAGGATACTTTTTTCAAATATCTGAAATTTTGTAAAAATATTAAATTGATTGAATTTCATGAAAAATATTACGAAATTATTTCTTAATTTTTTTCAAAAATTTTTGACTTTAATTTAAAAAAATTGTCTAAAAAGTTACTAAAAGTAGTTTTATAGTTTTTATTGAACTGAACATTTCTACATTTTGAAAGTTTGCATGCATTATTTACTATGTATTATGTTTATATGTTTAAAAAAACTTTCTTCAAATTCCTTCTTTCTTATAATATAAGTTTTTATTCAGTTGAACAAATTACATGCAGACACGGGTAAGTATGTATGTCCCTATATTATAACATTATTGATTTTTTCATTTTAGTATAGCAGTTTTTAATGAACTGAAACAGGTGTAGATTCCAAGTTTATTGAAAACGTGCTATTCACCCCGGAGAATTGTAATAAACACCAACCAATTCGTGTAGTTGTAAATTGTATTAAATTGTCTAGAATTCGTTTCTGTTCTCAACCAAAACACATTATTTTCCTAAAAATTTTATAAGTCAACAATATTATGAAACAATTAAAATTTACAATGTGAAAATTTTTTTTATTTTTTAAAATTATTAAAATTACCAGTAAATTAGAATAATAAATGTTACAACATTGAAACAATTTTCATTTTTCCAAAATAGATAATTTCATTATTTTATAACGTGAGGAGAAAATAACTGTTGTTAACCTCCATTGAAAATAAAAGATAATTAAAACTGTTGATAGAAAATATATTTTTAGAATTCAGGCAATTGGAGATATTCGACATCAAATCGAATCCTTAAAAATTGTTATGAACACCCAACCTGCCGTAAAGGAAATGGATATTGATAAAGTTTTGTTTATTTTGAGTTTATTATAATTAAACAAATTATTTAATTAGATTCATGAAAGTATACGAAAATTGGCAGAAACTTTGCAGTCGATCAAATCGACGATGGGAATGAAGATTCAATCGGAACAGGAAATGGTGAGATTATATATGTGTGTGTGTAAATGTGTTAGTGCTGAGGGTTTGGAATTTGCCTTAAAATTGATGAATTATGGAAGGGATTATGAAATAATATCTACTAAAAAGAGACCTAGAAAACTTAAAGGGAAATAATATATTAAAGGTTAAAATTTCCCATTACCTCACATAGTTCAGATAGTATTTCATTTGTTGGTGGATCAATAGAATCAAAAGAATCACGATCCGCATTTGGTAGAATTTTCTTCCAGAATTAAACGAGGGATATTGACTTTATTTTGTTTCAAGATTGATTTACACTATGTATCTCATCCAGTAGTGACATTTTTTCCAAAAAATTAATCAAATCATCATATTCGTTGCAAAGGCTTTTAAGAAGTTTATTGTGGTAATGTCGTTTCATTATTGAGATAACCTCATGATCCATCGGTTGAATTAAAGATGTAACATAGCTGGTAAAAAGTTTGCAATCATAAGGCGGTCATCCGTTTTTAATATGCTTTCATTTGGATGAGAAGGAACATTATCTAATAATAGCACTGCTTTCTGTCGTAATCAATAAGTTTTCAAAAAATCTCTCACCTCTAGAACTCATTTAGTTTTGAACCAGTCTTCAAAGATCCTTCTATCCAGCTATGCTCCTTTTGGTTGTAATAATCAACAGGAAGATTTCTTATTTCTATTCCCTTAAATAATTTTGCATTTTTGGCTCACCAAATGTTTCATTTTGGGTTTTCCAGAGGCGTTACCGCAACACATGATTTTGATGCGTTCTTTTGATGATTTCTGACTTAGGTCGGATGTTTATTTAGACGTAGCAAGTGTCTTAAGTAGGTATATGTGAACCTCCCGCGCCACTCTTAGTTACCGCGCACTGGTTAACAACCAACCCCTTAGCGAAAACTCATAACGGAGATTATTGATTTTCACGATTATTGATTTTTCGAATATTGATTTTTAACGATTTTTATTTTTATTGATTTTAAAGTGCAAATTTTTTAGAAAATAATTCAAGTATTGATTTAAATGTGCAATTATTGATTAAAAAGTGCAAATATTGATTGTTAAGTGACATTTTACTTTTTTGTTTTATCGCGCTATACAGGTAGTCCCCGACTTACGGCCGAGATAGGTTCCTAGTCATCGGTCGTAAGTCGATTAAGTCGTAAGTCGAGTTTCATCATGAATAACTAAAGAAAAATATTAGATACTGTACTACTAACTTTTAGGATCAGGAGAAATGAAACTACCGAAAATTCATATAATGAAAACTTTATTAAAATTTATAAAATGAAATAATAACCCAAAAATATATATTAAATGTGTATTAATAACACATATTATATATGTAACAAAACAAAAATACATAATAAGAAATATATATAATTAAACAAAAACATTTTATTCAACTTAGCGTTATTTTCGTGTCTTCATCATGTTTACTTATTACTAGAGAGCAATCCATTGCGTTGTCTTCAGAAACAGAATATCCAATCCTAGTTTTCTTAACAAATCTGTCTAATGTCGTCTAAAAAAATTGGTCGTAAGTGCGGATGGTCGTAAGTGTGGATGGTCGTAAGTGCGGATGGTCGTAAGTCGAGCGGTCGTAAGTCGGGGACTACCTGTATAGTCAATGAATTTTATAGCTATCTTCTTACAATGGGTGATCAATGTGAGAACTTTTTCGGATGTTGTTGGAATACAATTAATATGCCAATTAGGAAATCTATTTATTCCATATTTTAATATGTAGTGCATGTCATAACCTCCTAGGTTATGAAATACAACAGGGAGCGAACGTCTGATTTGTCTAGATCAGTGTATCGCAAACTGTGTGCCGTGAAAATTTTATGCTGACACTATATATTTTATTGATTATTTCGAGAAGTAATTTTTATAAATGAAAAATCCTTAAAATTGAATGTATCGGTTGATTCAAATTCTTTCAAAGCTGAAACTCATGCAAGGCATGATATAAGGATCATTTTATAAATGATTTCTAGCTTTTTAAATTATGCTGCATGGTCCGCAGCATTTCTTAAAGTTAGTATTATGGTTTCATTATTTTAACGTGCAGTTTCTCGTTTATATATACAACATTCACATTTCATAATTTTATTTAATACATTATGGTGTTTTTTCGGCTTTATATTCTAAAACGCAAGTTTAATATTCTTCAAGGAATTATAAATTTAGCAAGCGGATGGAAAGAAGTCAAGGCTTCTTGTATGAGCGGAATATGGAGAAAACTAAGAAAAATATTTGAAGAATCTACAAGCTCTCTAGAAATGTCTAAAAATCTTTGTAAACAAATTATTAAATTCCTTTTCTTTGTTGGCTTCTTGATACAAATCGTCAATGATGATAACATCTCTTTTGTAAACGTTTAGTCCAATCTTTATCAAATCCTTTTATAATTTTCATTTGAACTTTACAAAATTCAAATTGTGTCAAACCAATTTCAGTTTCCGAACCGCGATGCCAATATACTTTGTTGAATTTTTCATAAAACAAATTAGATTGCAACAAATTACATACAAAAAGCGTTTTACCACTACCACTAGGACCGACAATTTGATAAACCGCTTCAGTTTGTAAATCCATTTATATTAATGTATTACAAACATTGTTTGTATATATAAATTTTAAAGAATATTTCACTGAGTCCAAAAATAAAAATTTATTTTTCTGAGAATATGAATTTTCCACGCAAATATTTTATTTTTAAACAAAGATTTGAGATCCCTGTCATGAAATACATCTAAAACAGAAAAATTAGTATTAATATCTCTATTCATGTGGGCTCTATATATAAATAAAATGAGTTTATTTAACCCGCAAACGATGGAAATAAAAATCAACGATTTTGTTCATTTTGGACAAAAATGTCCAAGTACACAAAAATGACAGAATACCAAGAAATAAAGCCATAATTTATGAGCAATTCTTACAAATTTTGTGTAAATGTTCTTTGCATATAAATCTGTTACATTTAACACATGTGACAGTGCACCGTTTTCGATCAATACACATGTAGCAGTCACCACGCTTACATGGAGTCGACGATAGAGAGTCGGCGGCAGTAGTCATTCTTCTGTCTTCTACATAAGCACTTATTAAACTGTTACCAAGTTCAATCAGGAATAGCCTTCGTCTATGTGACTTGTTCGCATTCGATTGAGGCTCCACAAGATAGTGCAAGGCAAATGCATTGAATGCTGAGATGTCTAATATATTACAAAAGAATGCCACATGCCATCTTCGACATTTAAACTTTGTAGTATATGTTGCAACTCTTTCGTCCATTGCGTCAACTCCACCTTTTGTAGCATTATAAAAGAGAAGTGCGTCCAGTTTATGATTTGAACCGACATATCCAGTTATTTTGTTATGGGCAGTAGATAAGATATTGACAACTTTGTTCTTTTTAGCAACATAACTAACCAACAAGGCTTTATCTCTACGATCTGCTGTACTTGTTGTTATCAATTCAATAGTTGAAGAAACTTCACGCCCCTGGTACCTCGTCAAATGCTTTGGTATGCCATGCCTCGATGCACGAATGGTGCCTACCATGGTGATACCATTTTGGAACAATCCTTTGATAAATTCAATGATGTGAAAAAGTTGTCACACGTTACATTTCTTTCACTACCATATAGTCCCTGCAACATATCCATTGTTATATACTCACCGTACGACACTTGCATATCCCGATCATCTTCTTTTCCCATATAAAAACGTAGATTCTAGCAATAATAGTTTTGTGAGTCACAAACAGCCCAAAATTTCAAGCCGTATTTGAATGGTTTAGAGGGCATATATTGAACAAATTTGCAACGTCCACGGTATCGATAAAGTTGCTCGTCTATAGTGACAGATTCACCGGGCATATAACACTTTTGGCTATTTTCAACAAAATTATCGATCAGCAATCTAACAGTCGCCAATTTATCACGTAACAGCCTTCCTTTTCTTGTGTCGGGATTATCAAACCGCAGAATACGTCGGATAAGTTTAAATCGATTGAGAGACATAGTATTCCCTGAAGATAAAACGTCCATGTTCAGCTGACCACAATTCATCTATACTTTCTCCAGCAGCACGATATACTCCTCGAAGAATGAGAATGCCAAAAAAGGCATTCTAATCATTTAACGAGAGCGCTGTAAATTGGTTGTTATACAACTTTGATCCTTCTCGATTTGTCTCAATCAAAGTTGTTTCCATTGTTGCTAAAAGTCAAAAGAATATTATAACTTTTATTAAGTGTACATAATACATTGACTTACATTTTATGAATAGAAGATTAAAGCAGTCTAACACGGAATTTTCCCCAATCCTTTGAGTAGCCCAATGGGTTATACCAGGGGATGGGCGGAGAATGCTTGCTGCGTTTACTCGACCTGACATGCCTTCATTAGGTGTAACCCATACATTTCCATTAGAATCGGTGAATCTATTGATATCATCTTGTTCATATAGATCAGCTGGATTGATTTCAACTTGTAGATTGTCAGCATCCTCACTTTCAGTATCGTCATAAGACAGCTGTTCTTCGTCATTACTTTTGATTTTATGTACATCGTCAGCTTCCAGCACAACTTCATTATCACTACTACTACTAGAACTTTCTCCTAGGATAGCACGTAGAGCAAATGCTTTTGCCGCTCGTGGATGAAAACTCATGTCAATTGTGATATGTTTATGTTGTAGCAAACCATCTACCCTACTAGTATAAATGTTGTATTTTAACACGACACTCACACACTTATAATGAGAGTATGACAAAGTGCAGACAAACGCATGAACAAATCCAGGTGAGAAAGATCGTGAGAGAATATTATTATGTGAGACATTCATTGGTTCCAATATCAATTGTCAATTGTAAGTGTCACGTGCATTATTGCTTGATACCTGAAATGAAGTATTCTAAGTGCGTCTGTGTGTGGGGGATGAGTAGAGAGAGACAGACAGAGTACCAATGTCATGAGTGTAAAATGGCATAGTCTGCCTACTTCCCAAAATAGACGATAGCGAATAAGCTAACTAATATGAATGCAGAACTGTTTTGAAGATGTTGGTGAGACGGATACTACATTAAATTTCTCTTGTGTGTAGGCTAAAGCAACTTATGGTCAGAGAGTGGTTAATGGAAGACCATTCCTGCCAAAGCAGAGATGGAGAGATATGTAATCAATGAACACTATTGTAAGAACTCCATCCGCCATCATGTGATAAGCATATCATAATGTCATCCAGTCACAATAATTGTTTAAAAAAGTCTGATCAGCTTCATTTTAACGCCAGTATTTTTTGAAATGAGTTAACGCCTATGCCAGAAAATATGGCATGAATTGTCAACTGAAAAAGCTAAAAACTAATATACAATGAATTTTGGACAAAAATGTCCATTTTTTCTCAAAACAGAATAACTTGTCATAACTTTTTTATTTTAGTAGTTATGAATGTCTGCTAGTTTTACTTGAATAAAGCATAAAAAAATTGACAAAGTCATAGATTCACAAAGCAGGGTGTTTTTCAGTTTCCAAGAAAACGTCACTAAAAAAACAAAATGGACATTTTTGTCCAAAAAATCGTTTGCGGGTTAAATAAATATTCACATTTCGTGTAACAATACTAGACAACTGAACAAAGATTCGAGATCTCCATTTAAATCTACTTGAGAAAGTTGAAAGTCCCGTTCAATTACCTTGAGTTTTCGATGAACTGTCATAAATAACTAAGTTGAAAATTAAATAACCGAATTTCTGAGAATTATCGACGGATTTCACTTTTTCTTAATTCCTGGAAGAACCAAGAAACATTTTGTTGATTCAGATTGTTGATTTCAGATTTTTCTTAGTTGAATAAAGACGCAACTTTTTCATGAATATTGTCTCGACTAATTATGTCGCGTTCCCAGTGTTCCCAAAACGGTTCCTTTAAAAACACAAAATGAGTATTGAAAAGAAATCTTTTCCTTAATTTATGTATGTAATCATGATTGTCATCAAAGAATACATCTTTTTCATGTTGGATGTCTAGACCAAAAATGTGATGTCTCAAAATTACGAGTGTTTTTAGAAATTGCACTTAAAAATCAATAGTTACACTTAAAAATCGTAAATTACTCCGAGTTTCAAATGTGATTTTAACTGCCTTTTTCAAAAGATACAAAAAGGTTTCTTTCAACAAAAATATACTTCTCTCAGAACTCTATCATTTTACAGAAAATTATTTAGAGAATCTTACGTTCCATGGTTCCGGTGTCTAACGCCATTTAAGATCCAAAATCTTGATTTTTCGTATTTTTGACCATTTTCCAATGAAATTTCAAAAATGTCATGGTCAGCAAAGTTTTAGATCTTGTATTTCTCGATACTTTGGAAAAAAGAAAATTTCAAAAATGTCAAAGATTCTTTTCCTAGACAAGTTTTAAATTTAAATTTTTTCTAGAAAAATCTAGAGAAGATATGAAAAGAATGTGGTCAGCAAT
Source organism: Schmidtea mediterranea (assembly GCA_022537955.1). Classification (NCBI taxonomy): domain Eukaryota; kingdom Metazoa; phylum Platyhelminthes; order Tricladida; family Dugesiidae; genus Schmidtea; species Schmidtea mediterranea. Next base: position 170,585,284 of record CM039680.1, read on the forward strand.
TATATAGACAATGTCATTCTCTTTATTTTTGCCGAAATAGAATTTTGAAAATCTCAAATCCCCGCGCTATAGCGCGATAAAACAAAAAAGTAAAATGTCACTTAACAATCAATATTTGCACTTTTTAATCAATAATTGCACATTTAAATCAATACTTGAATTATTTTCTAAAAAATTTGCACTTTAAAATCAATAAAAATAAAAATCGTTAAAAATCAATATTCGAAAAATCAATAATCGTGAAAATCAATAATCTCCGTTATGAGTTTTCGCTAGGGGGTTGGTTGTTAACCAGTGCGCGGTAACTAAGGGTGGAGCGAGGAGCTCACATCTACCAACCGTCTTAGTATGTAAACACTTTCAATATAAGCCTTTCTCATCGGTATTATTTATTTGATCGAGTTTAAAATCTTCCGATTGTAAATATTTTCCAAATTCTTCTCAGAATTTATCAGAGGCTTAAGTATCTCAAATGAGTCGCATACAATGTTGTTGCTTAATCTGGTAAGTCACCCAGATGAGAATAATTTTGAAATAATACAATGGAATAAAATTGACGTTTCTAAACAAAATGAAAACAAAAAGTAAAATAATCATGCAGATGTTGTAAAAAGCTTTATTATTTTTTTATTTCTACAAAATGTATTTTAAATTTTTACTTTAGAGATTGCATCAAATAAAAGACTTACAAACTGAGATGAGATATATTGAGGAACAATTCATGGCCAAATCAAAAAGTTCAGTAGAAAAGAAAAAGAATTATATAATAAAACCCTTAGAAGAGTCTAGTGAAGATTGGCTGAAGAGTCCAGTTTCATTTTTAGCCATCAATCAATGGTCCATATATTCGATTTTGAAGTTAAATTTTATTTTATAATTTAATAAATAAATATAAATGATTTTAATTGTTTTTTCAGATGGATAAAATATAAAGAGAAATTGCTGTTGTGGAAAAATAAAGCCATGAAAAATAAAGGAAAACGGAAAACCAAAAAAACTGGAGGATTTTGGAAGAAATCCAAAAACTGATAATGAAATTTAGTATCTTTTTTCAGTGACAATTTATGGTTTCTTTGTAAAAGAAATCAAATATAATATAAACGTTTCTTTTCAATTTGACTTATTAAAATTGTTGTTTTTTGGTTAGGTAACAGCAGATCAATAAATTCTTGAAGATAACTACAAATTTTCCCAAGCCTCTTTGGAATTTCAATAATAAAAAATAAAGTGTCATATAGGTGAAAAGGTTTAAAGAAATGGAAAGTATTAAAAAAAGTAGAATAGATCAATTCGTAGAGCATAATATGATCTTAGTGTTACATAATGAAAAAATCATTAAAACTTTTGAAATAAATATTTTAAAATAGACAGACAAATTTAAGATAAATTAATAATATTCAATATTCAATGATAATGGTATCCGAATAACAGTATCCAGACCACATAGAATATGGAATCGAAGAAACATTTGTTATATTTGATTTTTGACTGCGGTGATATGAAGAAAACATTAATTATGTTGATTTTTACTATCTTACTTGACTTTCTGAGGTGAAGGTGATATTTTGAATTTTTTTGATATTATACGGCAATGTATTTATTAGATTAAATCTATACTAGTAAATTAATAAATTAAACAATTTAAAAAAATTAATAAATATATGAATATAAAAAATGGAATAAATAAATAAATTACATTGCTTTGTATAAAAAAAAATAAATAAATTTAACCCTTTGAGTGCCAAGGAGGGCGATCGCGCTCCTGCTCCAGCATGGACAAATTCGATCTCTATTTGATACTTGTCGATTTTTATTTATGGTTTTTTATTCCGAATGTGTATCTATAAGAAATAGAAATATTATTTATGTTGAGAATAGTCCAGTTTTCGAAGTGAAAGACGCACAATCACATTAGTTAAATGCAACCCTATTCTATTTATTATATTAAAAACGCTGTTTCCGAAGACTTCGGTTTCGGTTTAGAGAAATTACCAGGTCGCAATTTGAGAAGATGCATTGTTTGTAGTGGTAAAGATGGGGGACCTGTAAAGAGATCAAACCTAATTTGTTGTAAGTGCAAAAAATGGCATCATGGATTATGTATTGGGCAACATAAATGTACATAAGGGATAGATTGTGTGGTAAACGAATAACGTTTTATTTTTCATTTATTTTGTAGAAATTATTCTATTTTTTCAAATCATTTTTTGTTTTTTAAATACTTTTCGTAAATAAAAGTTACAGAGAAATATATTTTTAAATTTCTATTTTCCTCTAGCAGAGTGGCTAATCCTATTAAAATCATGTTGGCACTCAAAGGGTTAATAATTATAATAAAAAGAATAATAAATTAATTACCTTAGGGCCTTGGTTCTCAAAGCGTGTTCCGCGAAAAAATCAAATGTACAATTCAATTAAAAATTGTTTGAAAATAAAAATCTATTCAATGTAAAATTTACACGTACCATTCGGCTTTGTATGAATAAAAATATCTTTCTGGTTAAAATTACTTCTTGGAAACATAAAATATTATTGCAAAAATCTGGAAATCCAATATTAAGTGATGCTGCCATCAGATCAAAAGAATATGCATTAAAAATGGTTAAAGGTGAAGAAAATAAAAATAAAGGGGTTTAAAATCTGTAAGTAAAAAAAATAAAATTTAATGATTTTAAAAATTGTGTTGAGAATAAAAGTGATAAACAAGTTGAAATAATTCATAATCTTAGATCAAAAAGTCATGAAATTTATCTTAAGAAATCTTTAAAAACAAAATTGGATAATTATGATGATAAAAGATGGATTATGAATGATGGAATTACAAATTTTCCAAATGGACATTATATAATAAAAGAAATATCCCAACTTGATGAAACTAATAAAAATATATATAATTTTCTTTGTAAACAAAAAATAGCCAATAAAAAGTGGTTTACTCTGTAAGCCTAAATCTATAGTAAAGCAACTGAGCGATATTAATTTGTTGGTGGATGATGTATTAAAAAAGATGTATTAAAATTAAATAAATTAATTTTATGTCTTTATTTATTTTTATTTAATTAATTTTTATTTTATATATTTAAAATTAAACTATTATGGAGAAAACTATTTATAAATCTTGAATAAAAAATATCTATATTTAGTTACTTTCATTTTTTTTATTTAGAAAATCTTCATTTTTTCCTAATTTCCCAATAATCGAAAAATTTTTCAGATATTCAAAAATGCTGTAACCCCGCCCCCTATAAATTTCATGATAAGGCAGAGTTTTTCGGCAAAGATTGCTATCTTTGCAAATTTTTGCAAATAAAATAAATGAAAGTAACAAATGAAATAATTTAATTTATTAACTTAATTGTTATTTCAATATTAATATAACTTAATTTATATTAAAATTTTATTATTTAATTACTATTTTATATTTTAACTTTATAAAAATTACATATATAAATAAAAATAAAAACTTAATTGTTTTGATTTCATGAAGATGATTCCACCTCTGATATTGCTTGAAGATAAAACTATATTAATAAATATAGTAATACCCCCAAGCAACATGCTGCGTGGATGCTAAATTAATTTAACTAAAAATAATAATTATTTCCTAAAAGGAAATAAATTAAACTTTAAAATTTATATTTAAGTTAAATGAGCGTATTTAAACAATAATTTAACTTAAAAAATTTCATATAAAAAATTTTATTCTAAATTCAAAGTTTACATAAAAATTTTTTTTGTAAAGATTATGAAAATTTAAGAAATTTATTTGTATCATTCCATGTTAAGTAGCGTGCTTTTAAGCATTTTCGGCGAAACCTCCTAATGAGTAAATGTTATTTTAAAAGTATTGCATTTTATCAAGTTGACAAATTTCTATTAGTGGTTGCAAGATTTGCAAATTTTTTTAGCAAATTTTATTTTATCAAGTTAACAAGTTTGCAAATTTTTATTAGAGGGTTGATAGATTTGCAGATTATTTTTTTAACAAATTCTCGTGTAGTGTGGTTGAGCCGAAAATGCTTAAAAGCACACTACTGGCGAGCCATCATCACCTTCCAGTCGAACTTCGGCTCGAGTCCTTCCAATCAGAATAACGGAAAATCGGCGCGCTTTGTGGTGGTGGGTTATTGGGTATTGATGTTTGTTTAAATTATGTTGTGGTTACCCAGGTAACTCCATATAAATGTTCTTTCACTTACCACTCGGCACCCGTTGCTAAGCAACGTTTGAACTGTGTTCGAGTGGGTGGATCATCCGCAAAAAGTGAGCGCTATTACTAATGCTGTAATTACCCGAACGATCTCTGGGTTCAACGAGCTGTTGATAGAAGACTTGTGTTCGCTTTTGATTATCAGGTCCCCTTATGTCGTAAATTTTATCATTCGAGTCCATCAAATTCTTTAAATATTTAAATAACTTTTAAATAACGACAAATATATATTTTTAAAAAGAAAACAACGCATTTGACACATGCAACTACATATGTTGTGACAGAAGCGATACATTTTAATGAGTCGACTGCGTGTTATTTAATATTCGAGCGGCTCGACGCTTGGCTCGCTCTTTACGTCCGGGTCGATTGCCGCTTGTCGTTGGTGTAGTTTTTGGAGTCGTTGCCGTCTCTCGGTAGGCCAGTTGGGCAGGGTGCAAAGACGAGGGGATATGTCACTGCCGCCCCCTCTTGACAGGCTGACAGTGCCATTTCCAACCCCTTTATCTGGGTCCTCAGGCTTTGGTTTAATTGCCTTTCTTCCATCCAGCCCTTTTGTGCTGCCATGAGCCTTTGATAAATCAGCTTGGCTTTCTTTGGTTCCACCCATGTGGCTTTTGTCTGCTGAACTTCTCTGGACAACTGGATAATTTGTTCATAAAAGTTTTTGTTGATTGTCCTCGCGTGTTCCAATTCCTTCTGTAGAATTTTTAGGGGTTCCATCTCTGTAAATAATGCTATCAATTTTTGTCTACTAATCATGAGTTATTTAATTAATCATACAATTTTATAGCATTAACCAAACAAACAAAAGAAAATCATGAAAAGCAACTAATTATTTATTTATTTTAAATCAAATTTCACTAATGTCGTTGTAACTCCGTAGTCGAGATCATTAATTGGATTGAGGACCTGGATGGTATCTCTCATCACCTTCATCAGGGGCCGGCTGAGCGGGAGAGTGCTCACGATAGACAAAAACCGGTCGTTTTGTATTCCGGGTACGACTGGCACGGATCATTGGGGGGACGTCGACATTAGTTTCCATTCGCCCATCAGCACGATCACGAGTGGGGCTGTGCGGTGGTGTATACCCATCGGTATCCGCAATTCTGCCGGCCGCTATGTCCTCTTCCACATTTGAAATGTATAGCCTGGCCCTGGCTATTTGTAGATTGACTTGGCGCTGGTGATCCTCGAGTTGAGAGAGGAGAAATCGTGCCTGATCGTGGATTTCCTGGGCCGGACTCTGATCACTTTTTCGTCTGCCCGACACAAACGGTCTCCCATTATCTTCCAATGGTTGTAAGGTGTTCCATTGGGGCTCTCTCGGTTGGGGCACAGTGCTGTATTTGTTCCGCCAGACTCGTTGCCAGGCTTGTCGCCACTGATCGGCAACCTGCGTGTCGGACACGGATAATGGCTCTCGATTCATCTAAATAAACTCCAATAAACATTTATTATCCAATTTTCTGAGTCCTCTGATTATTCGGAAGTTAACTAGGGCGCGTCGTTCAACGCACTTAGATATTAAGTAGGCCAGTCGAAGAATTTTTATGTGTGTATCTTCCCTGATTTTTTCTTTACGCAAAATCGTCTATTATTTTAGTTTCTTAGGAAATCTTGTATGCTTAGCAATAAAAGAAAAAAAACAAATTAAATTTTGAAACGCTACGACATCTTGCATTCGGATCCTTACGGTCATTATTTATTAATACGGTCATTATTTAGTAATATATCCCTTTACTTCTATATTTTACAGTCTAACTCGAGTTTGTTAAAGCTCAACAATCAATTACATTACCTTAGCTCTTTGTAATTCAACATATGACGGATTTAACTGCAACTATAAATTACTCTATCGTCATTATGACCTGAGATGGAACACTAGGTTTGGGATAATTGATTATGGTGGGGTATTTCTATAGAAAACAAAGAATACGAAATTTCGGAATTAAACGATTTATTTATAATTGGAATGATAATTGTCTGAATTTTTCTCCTTAGTGGATGGTTGGGGGTAATCTGTGGATTTGAGGCACATCTGTCCTAACACTCAAAATCGAAATTAAAATTGTGAATACAATTTCTAAGATAACTTACCCGTATGTAATACTTCGTTGTTCTAAGCCGAATTAGGCTCTTCGTGTCCGCATTGTTCTTCCGGGATTTGTGTCGTTGGCGTGACATATTAAAGTTTGAACGATACTGAACTGTTTTTGCAGTCGGTCTAACTTATAGGAGATGCATGTCGATCGGGTTAGGAAATTTTTAGTTGATGCACCCCTTCTAGATCCGTGTTGGTGTGCGCAGTCAAACGGTTTAGTCGACCTCCTCACTGTTTCTCTAATGGTGTGCATACCCGCCGTGACATTTCAGTCGTCGATTTATTAGTGGTGGATGTATGTGCCCTTCACAGTAAATAGTCGTATTAACTAAATCTTATCGATTAATTCTTTAGGGATTTATGTGCACGGTGCTTTTTCATGTCTACTTCATCTCGTGACATTTGAAGGAAAAAAAAGTCATGCTTATTTCCCCTTCTCGTGGGTTTATTCATAGAATCGTGTTTATTAAGTTTCGCCATTCGCCTTGGAGTTAGATGAGATTTCACTATTGACGTTCCTATCGATCATAATTTCCTTTTAGGAGAAACTATCGGGAATCGGCCTGATTTGGGCATTGACACGCAACGGTAAAATAGCTTCATTATAAATCTTAAATTGTGAAAGTATTAATCCTAGGACGGCTCTATTTGTTCTGGATTTCTAGATTAATCAATCAAGTTACTGGAACTCTCCCTTACGGTGAGTTGGGTATATTGGAGGATAGGTACGGTCGAAACAATAGTGATTGTGTTGGGATTTTTATGTCATCGTCGCGAATCTCATATAATATTGTTTTCAAGTGGAATCATTTATTTATTGGCGTCGTTTTGATGAAGAAACTGATTGTGACTATTGTGGAGTCATTATGTATTTGATAAGTAAATTTACTTATTTTTTCTCTGTAATTTTTCGATTGAAAGTATAGAAGTAACCAGATGTATATGTGGAGTTTGGCGTGTAATATAGTTTCTCCTTTTGTTAATTTTTTTTTTATTGTTTTATTCGGGTAATCGACATTTATTGTTCATTTTTATAGTCAAGCGACTTTAGTAACTTCCTGAGTGGTAGTTTCATTGTATGGTGCTAGACTCTGGGATACTATTCACGTGATACTCTCGTTATTTATGGGTAGTGATTCGGGTTTTGTCTCGGGATATAATACGTTAGTTAATGCGCTCTGAGAAAACTTGGGCACGGTTGCACATTTGGATTTTGGGATCTTTAGCGTTTTGGTATTCTCCTTGGGAAGTTATTAATTTGGGAATAAATTCTACTTAGCAAACTCTTATCATTCTCCTGTGGAGGATCTTCATCTATTTACCATAATAATTGGATTAATGAGAGCGTTAGTTCTGTTAAGATTCTTTATCTTTTACTTTAGGGCTTATGATACTTCGAGATTTTATTTTTATTATACTTAGTTATAATTTTAGTATGACATTTCTGAGTTTTTATTCCTATTAAGGCTCTTTCAATGACTCTAGAAAGTTGAGTAAAATCTTTATATTTTAAATATGGCTTTTCGTGTTTGATTTTATAGACAATTCCTTTACTGGAATTTGTAGAATCCTTGTATTTTGATCCTAACCGTTTAGTTTTATTAACGCGTACTGTTAGCAGAGATCACCGAGGGTAATTTAATTTATTTAATAGGTTCTTAATCACTTTTAGTAAAATTTTTCATCGCATTTAGTTTCATTAACAAGTCTCGTAATACTTTAGCGAAATTCTTTATTTTATGAGCATAGCATCGATTTTACTATTGAAACCCCCGTCACCTTCCCTTAATTGATCCTAAGCGCTTTTGTGTTTACGTTATAGTTAATGAGTGCCCACTGGACTACTCGTGTGATAATTTTTAGTCGTATGTAAATATAATTTAGGTCGAGTTTACAGAAATTAGAGACGAGGAAGTAGCCAAAAGACCACTTCCTTATCCCTCTCTTCCCTATACGGAATAATATTGACGTTCCGACCCCTGCGTTCCGCACGCCGGAGTCTTCACGGGCACGAATCATTGGCGATATTCCACGCACTTACACGAATTTGAATAGTATATTAGATTTTAATAACTTGTAGTTTGTCTTTGGCTGTGGGCCGGAAAACTTTCGACAATATAAAACAAATTTATGCTATTAAAATGGTTTATTAACAGAAAAATATAAATTACCCATTACATTAATTATAAAATTCAAACATCATAAATATACCGCTCTCCCCACACCGACACCCAAGCAGGGCTCAATTGAGGTTGCGAGGATGCGACGTGGAGAGAGTTGTCAAATAAAAACTCTCACTTACATCGCTGAAAAATGATTTCAAGTTTGAAAAACTGAATTTTTACGATTAAAAACGATTAAAATTATGTAAAAATGAATCGGTATATATACCTATTTTTTGGCCCTAACCTTGCGTGTTCTTTTTGATTTAGTAAAACAAATTTTGACCTTGGAATTTTCTAGTGTATTCTAATCTTAATTTTTATTATTTTGCAATTTTATTTGATAATTTTCTTTTGAAATTTTTATTGAATTATTTCTAATTCAAATTTTTGATTTTATTTCATTTTCATGAAATTTCACATTTTGTTAAATTATCAAATTTCGGTCAAATTTGTTAGGTTTTCGTGTTATGTTTATATTTATATCGTGCGGATCTTGTTGCTTTTTGTTATTATTTTAATTAATTTTTTTGTTTATTATTTTATGTGTAATTGTCTTCCTTCTCATATTTTGATAGGGTTAATTGGTGTTTTAATAGGTTTGAATTTAAATCTGCATGTTATATTTGCATGTGTGTTACCGATTCATTTAAACATTTACAAGGCCGTTTGTGTTCTGGCCCAACAAATGAAACAAAAATAAAATTAAAATCAACTAATCCACAAAACTGTACAAATTGTAGCAGGTGTTTTAGTCTGTCACTCTCTTAACTACAGTCAATTAATAATAAATAAAATATTCAATTTAACCACTTGATACTCGTGCTGTACACAGATGGGTGACAAGCAATTTTATGAGGGTCTAATGGCTAACGAATCCCCATCAAGCGCCTGCATAAGAATTTAACCGCTAGCCCCCGTCGAAGCCGACGTTGGTACTGTGTGCTAGTGAGTGAATATTAGGAAAGAGTAAGCCTCTTTTCAAAGACTGCCAATGTCCTAATATTCCTGTTGGGTCCATGAGCTATGGTAGAAGGCTCTGCTCTCAATTGCCTAACTCCTTTAATTTTTTCACAAATAAAACAAAAACCAAAACAAAGTTAACATTATTATTAATTATCAAATGAAAAAAAAAATATCGCAATTTAGTCTAATTCATAGTTTAGTGGCTCTCAAATCCCATTTGATTTGAGGATGTGTCCCACCTTAACTTTGTTTTGCCTTTCCCGTTCACTTTTGCCTGGCCTATTTTCTGCGGGTTTCTCTTCGGTATATATACCTATTTTTGTGCCCTAACCTTGCGTGTTCTTTTTGATTTAGTAAAACAAAATTTGACCTTGGAATTTTCTGGTATATTCTAATCCTTAATTTTGTTATTTTGAGATTTTATTTGACAATTTTTTCTTTAGATTTTTAATTGAATTATTTCTAATTCAAATTATTTGATTTTTATTTCATTGTCATGAAATTTTGCATTTTTTAATAAATTGTCAAATTTCGGTCAAAATCGTTGGGTTTTCGTGTTATGTTTATATTTATTTCGTGCGGATCTTTTTGCGCTTTGTTATTATTTTAATTTATTTTTGTGTTTGTAATTTTATATTTAATTGTTTTCTTTCTCGCATTTTGACAGGGTTAATTGGTGTTTTAATAGGTTTGAATTTAAATCTGCATGTTATATTTGCATGTGTGTTACCGATTCATTTAAACATTTACAAGGCCGTTCGTGTTCTGGCCCAACAGTGGGCAGGATTTCAGCCCGGATCACTGTTTATGATGGGGCTTGGTATCTTGACCTCGTTGTCCCTCTAATTCGACCGAATTGGCCAGCTGCTGTCCCAATTGTAAATAGGCTGTACCCTGCATTCCATAATCACTGTTTGTACTTTGCTGCCATCTTTGGAGGAACTTTTAGGGTCTCTCGTCAGTCATATTCACAGGATCTCGTTCTTTGGCTTGGCACTCATTGAATTAAAGGCATCATAAGTTATGATATTCAAAAATAAAATAAATGAAAATTAATTTGAGTTAAACCGCTCTCAACTAAGTGGCTTAACAGCAGTCTGCCAGAAGATGTAGGTAAAACGTCGTATCATTAGGTCTCAACTCCGAACTCGGTAGAACTATCTCCCCTTAAAATCCCGTACGCATTTGCTGTAATCTGTCATTAAACACATCATTTAATAGGTTCCAATCACGCTAATCCCTTTAATTCTAAATTCTTTACTAGGAGATTTCCCAACATTCTCGGTGCCCTCTACTAACACCTAAATTCGACTTTATTTGGAGATTGTATTTCCCTTTCTTGGTTCACATTGAAGCATGATCATTTACCTTCTGTGAACTCGTCCGAATAATAAGAGATTGATCCGATCGTCAATGTTTGATCCTTCCATCAGGTTTCCTTTCCATAGTTCCCGAGATTTTGGCAGGGTGTGTCAGTATCATTTTGCTCGTGGATCTCAGTTTCAGAATTTAGAGATGATGGTACTACGAATACCTGGTTATATATATTAGCAACTTGTTTGAGTACAGGCAACGTTTTGTCTACTGATGTATATTTATTTTATTCATGCATTTAGTCAATATTTTCTCACTTGTGTGGGTTAAGGGTTTTGACTACCTCGAACCCAGATGTAAAATACTTTTCGTGCCCAATGGTTACCCGTTGCTGTGCAACGTTGGTAATGTAACAACGGATTTTGAGGTCGCCAAAGGTGAGCGCCACGAAGGAACTACTCTGGCCCGACCTCAAGCTGGGTTCAACACACCACCGTTAGAAGGCCTGTGTGTGCTTTATTTGCTCTGGTCCCATCGATGTTAGCTTGGTCGACTTAGTATAAATTAACTACCGAACTGTCATTATTTATTACTAAGGTACTATTTTGAGTGACTATCACAATACAGAGAAATGATCAAACGAACGACAAACCTATATATTAAAGAGTGACAATTACATGCTGGTCTATGCTCGAGCAGCTCGACGCTTGACTCGTTCCTTCCTTCCTGGTCGATGAATATTGGGCTTCGGAGTAGTCTTCGGAACCGTTGTTGCATCCTTATACGCCAGCTGAGCAGGGGCGAAGACGAGGGGGTACGTCACCGCTGCTCCTTCTTGACAAGCTAACACGACCACCTCCAAACCTCTTATTTGAGTTTTCAGGCTCTGGTTGACCTGCTTCTCCTCTGACCAGCCCTTTTGTACCGCTGCTATCTTCTGGTAGAGCGTTTTCACCTTCTTCGGCTCTACCCAAGTGGCTTTAATTTGCTGTATCTCCTTTGTCAGCTGCACGATTTGTTCGTAAAAATTTTTGTTGATTCTGCGCGCGTGATCTAAAACTTGTTGTAGGACTCTCAGAGGCTCCATATCTATAAAAGGGTGTGATTAAATCGGATTAATTCGTTTCAATTTATCTAAGTAACTATAATAATTAATTAAGGGGTCCTTCAGGCGTTATTGTTAAATAATTTAAAACAAACAAGTATTCGAATTCAACTAAGACATTTTATTTCAAGCTCGCTTAACTAGGCATTCGTAATCAGCTAGTATGTTCCATTGTCAGCAACTAGTCGTAATGATGATTTCGGCGATGCTTATAGACATCCCTTTCCGGGGCCGGCCGAGCGTAAGGATGCTCGCGATGTTCTTCGGCTGGCTTCTCAGTCCTTCTCATATGTCGGGGAAGGCTCTTCTGTGGAACCACCACGTTGATGGCCGTAGATCGGATGTTTAATCTCTCGTCATCGAGATTGAACGACGTGTTGTACGGCGGGGCGTACCCGTCCGTACTGGTGATCCGGCTCGCATCAATGTCATCATTCACGTTGGCGAGATAGCGCCTGGCACGATCGACTTGCTCATCGGTATGTCGCTGATGTTCCTCAAGACAAGCGATGAGGAACTCAGCTTGGCCGCAGATCTCACTGGCCGGATTTCGACCCGGCTCCCGCTTTATGGCGACGAACGGGAGCTCGACATCCTCCGCTTGTTGTAGGCTGCCGGCTCTAGCCTCTCTGACTTGGGATACGGTGAATCCCGCATCCCACATTTCCTGACGGCAACGGTTTACCGCATGCGCGGGAAAACGCACGGTGATCCGGGATTCATCAATCCACGAATCGTCTAAACGAAAATAATTTTAATTTTAATAGGTTCGTTCACTATGCTTAGTCATCTATTCTCGGGATATCTACTCGACCTTCTTCAACAGTTCAGTGCTCAGTCGGACTTATGTGGCGTGATATCGTCGTTTAATGGTACCTTTGGAAATTTCGCCTCTATTATCTTTCTAGGAACGTCTTGTGACAGGAGGTCGTGTTCTGTTAGGGGGTCGGCGTAAGCGTTTCATAAAGGGAATTGCCGTCCTACTCGACCCAGCCGCAATGAAGAGGAGGTCCGAGAATCCTTAGAGTTACTTTATTTAATTTAACTTTTTGCCCCTATAAAAGGAACATCGTTTGGCAGGGAATAAAACTTTGGGTTGGAAATACATTCTCTCGAGATTTCTATTATCTACAATTTAGGTTTTACCCAAAAAAAAATTAAGTCAAATCAGAATTATTTAAATTTAGAGAGATTAGTTAAGCGAATTCCTTGAAATGAAATTTTCTGAAAAATATTTAATTACGACTATCGTAACGCATTAAGCTGAAGATCCATTGTTTAAGCTAGTTATCACTGTGTAACTCGAATATCATTCTTGATATAAATCTTCTAGAGGGGTGAGATTTTTAACACAGACACGTCAGTGTGCATGATTTATCGAATCTTTAATTTGAATTATCTAAATGGATAAGGTCTAAAAGGTGAACATTAACCTGATAGTGGTATTTGATGTACTAAACCATTTTATTTTAATTGCATACATGAACGGGACTTATACCTTTAATATTACCTAAATAAATGGGAGTTAGAATACTTATATTAACCTGACGATGATATTTGATTTATTAAACCATTTTATTTAAAATTATTTACAGATCTATTCTTTAATATTATCTAAATAAATGAGAATTAAAATACTTATATTAGTTTGACAATGCTGTTTGACTTATTAAACCATTTTATTTTAAATTATTTACAGATCTATTCTTTAATATTATCTAAATAAATGAGGGTTAAAATACTTATATTAATTTGACAATGTTGTTTGACTTATTAAACCATTTTATTTAAAATTACTTACAGAATAGGATCTAAAGTACGTTATGGCCATCTGTCATTAACGCATAACTTATTAAACAAAATAAAAATTAAAATTTTACTATCTGATAAATGATATTCACGAAAATGAATCGGATTATTTTAATATATTTTGGTTATTAATTTAACGATAACCTGAAATTTGGGGGGAATACATCAAAGGCAACAGAATATTTCATCATTTGAAATTGTTTGGGTTTCAGCATTCCAACTAATTCTCTCCGTGGGAAAATTTTTAAAATCGTTCTAACACTCGGATCATCTCTCCATTGCAAACGGGTCACGTAAAGTCGAAAATCCCTGTGTAATTTTTGGAATACAGACTATGGTAGTTGAAAACGTATTCGATATCATTTATTCTCTCGAACTGGTTCAGATTCAAATGTACATGATCTCTACTGGTTGGGGGTTTGGTACAACAAAAAAAATTAAGAGAAAACACCGGTCTTTCCAGTATCAGGTTTTATTTTTAAATCATTATTGTTATCGACATTCTTAGCTCAGAATTTGGCGTTGGGATCGGTGTTGTGATATTTCCATCTAAGGCTCGTACAAGTTAACAATACAATTTAAAAGAATAAAAAATTTACCTAAAGAGCGAGATCTTGGGTTTAAGACTATATCATCTTCCGGGATCCTGGCAGACGTGTCCTCATTCACTTGGTTAGATTGGCAATGCATTTCAATTTTCAAATTTAACTGTCAATCTCGACCTATCGATAATTCTTATATAGATTGGTGTGTCAGTCGGAAAAGAGAGAATGTGGGTGGCTACATGCAGTGAGCTAGATGAAATCGGCTGACACAGTGAGTGTGCGTTGTAAAGGTCACGTCGGCTGGCGTTATGCGGACAACTGTTCAAAAAAATACGAGTGGAATATCCATAATTTTGTGCACCTATTGAATGCATTTGCGCTTCGCCATGCACGAGAAATTTCTCCTATCGATTTTCTCAGATATAAATGTCAGGTCAGATGTATATAGTAGGCTTTCGATTTGTCTACCGCACTGGTTTCGTCTTATTAATCTATTCCACAATTTCGGGCTCGCTCGACTTTTGTCGATGAACTATTCTTGTTGGGTTACTATAACAGCAGGTATTAGTCGATGACTAGATTTTTGCAAATTATTTATTTTTATTCTTTCAAGGTTTCGATTTCTGGTGGGCAAAGGTTGGGTAAAAGAAAACTATTCTTGACAACTTCTCAATGCTCGGGTGGATTTATTTTATCAAATAAATATTTTTAAAATTGTTATTTGTGGTTAGTTTGAGAAATGAAGCGGTTTAGTGATATGAAAAGACGGGGTATATTATTTTATTTTATGCGGGAAGTTGTTTGTTTATAATTATTGGTAAGAGGTTTGGTGTCTATTTATTTCTGTATTTTCCTATAGTGATGTTATTGGCTACTTAGCTATTAGCAGTATCGATGTCCGACGTACCTCCATTCGGTAGGCATAGATTTGTTTTTTATCGTCATAAGACTTTTGTCGCGTTGAGGAGATATGGGTCCCCACTTATCAAATTATCATTTTTATCGCCGATTTTAACACAAGATTGCTCCAGGTGTTTAGTCAGTTATTTGGGTTTAGATTGTTGGAGATTTTTATTACGGTTGATGCTGGTGTGATTTGGGGTTTTTAACTAATTTTTAAACATCTAAAAATCTTTGCGATTCGGAGTTTGATTGGGAATTTAAACCGTTTGAAAAGAATTCGCATTATTCATTTGTTATTCCTAGTTAATTTTTATCGATCTTAATTCAAACTGTTGATTTTATTTCGAAGTAACATAATGGAAGACTATAATATTTATGTTATTTACTCTTTATCCCTAGTCAATTTTACTGATTTTGATGTAGAATGTTGGTTTTAGTTCGAAATAATATAGTGGAAGGCCATGACACTTTTATTCTTTACTTCTGCTTAATTTTATTGATTTTGATTCAAAACGTTGATTTTAATTCGAAGTAGGGGGGGGGGTGGAGAACCATAAAATTTACATTATTTGTTCTTTACTCTCAAGTAATTTCATTGACTTTAAACCTTATATCAGAAGTTCATAACAACTACACTATTTATTTTTCTACTCCTAAGCAATTTCATTGACTTTAAACATTATACTGGAAGTTTACAACAACTACATTATTTTATTTTTTACTCAAGTAGTTTTATTGACTCTCAACATTATACTAGAAGTTTATAACAACGATTTCATTTTATTAGTTCCCCGTGACCATCCCTTTGATTGACCTTAGGCGCACTGTGTTCATATTATAATTATTGAGTGCCCACTGGACTACTCGGTGTGATGATTTTGAGCCGTTTGTTGTCAGTGATTTTAGGTCGATTTTTCGGGAAAATGAGTGTTGACGAAATAGCCAAAAGACCATTTCACCTCCACCCTTTTCCCCTATATAGAATGATATTGACGTTACAGCTCCTGCGTTCTCACGCCGGAGCCTTCACGAGCACGAACCATTGGCGATAATACACGCACTTACACGATTTCGAATAGTATGTTTGAATTTAATAGCTTGCAGTATGTTTCGGCTGTGGGCCGGAAAAATTTCGACGAAAACAAAACAAAATTTAGATTCTGAATTAACTATTTTATTGAAATATAGTTTACCACAATAACTTCATTCATCATAATAATAACACAACTCTCTCCCCACACCGACGCCCAAGCAGAGCTCATACGAGGTTGCGAGGACACGGTGTGGAGATAGTTTCGAACATTCCTCTACTCACCTTTAAAGGTTCTGGTGATCTTCTAACAAAGTTGATTCTAGGTTAAAACCGAGTTTAACGATTAAAAATTATGTGAAAATGAATCGGTATATATACCTACTGTACGACCCTAACCTTGCGTGTTAATTTTGATTTAGTAAAACAAAATTTGACCTTGTGATTTTCTAGTATATTCTATTCTTAATTTTATTATTTTGTAATTTTATTTGACAATTTTTATTTTTGAATTTTTAATTGAATTATTTCTAATTCAAATTCTTTGATTTTTATTCCATTTTTATGAAATTTCACATTTTTTGATAAATTGTCAAAAACCAGTCAAATTGTTTGGTTTTCCTGTTATATTTATGTTTATTTCGTGCGGATCTTGTTGCACTTTGTTATTATTTAATTTATTTTTGTATTTTATAATTAATTGTTCTCTTTCTCGTATTTTAACAGGGTTAGTTGATGTTTTAATAGGTTTGAGTTTAAATCTGCATGTTGTGTTTGCGTGTGTATTACCGATTCATTTAAACATTTTCAAGGCCGTTTGCGTTCTGGCCCAACACTTGTTAAATAAGTGCTAGTGGATGTGTCTTTCTACTTTGATCAGTTAAATTGACAACTCGTGTTGATTGCTCGGGCAATTCCAATGTGGATTCTACTATCATAATCGAAATTGTACACGTGTGAAATCGATTGATTCTTGAGCAGTATGGATTGTTTACTCAGATTTAATTTTTAGTCGTTGACAGAAGGTGAAAAACTCATTTATTCTGTTAAATGCTGTGGAATTAAACCTGGATTCTATAAATTCTTACTTTTATTAGCTGCTATTTTTGTGTGGTTGTTTGGATGTGTGAATATAAATTTTAGGTCGATTTTTTGGGAGATGGGTGAAAGAGAATCATTTAAAAAGCTGGTCTTCTATCTTCCCACTACCTCTATAGCACTTCATCAATTTACGTTTAGGTCCGTCAATACCCACGACTGGACCTTCGTGGGCACAGGTTATAGGCGGAGAAACCGCACTTACACGACCCGATAGTACGTGAGATTTATGACTTGTGATATGTTCGGCTGTGGGCCAGAAACATTTCGACAAAGAGAAAACTTGTTCGTTTATAACATATAATTGAAGACTATAACATCATTGGTACCATTGTCATCGTGCATACTGTTGGGGTATTACGCAAAACAAAATTCATACCTCGCTGGAACGTAGCAGGTGCTCCAGTTAATCCAAACGGTAAAACATAAATTCATACAATCCCTTACCATCCGAAAAAGCCGTTTTTCTTCGATCTTCTTCTTTCACTTTAAATTGATTATAACCTTTATTAAGATCGATTACTGTGAAAAATTGTACTTCTCCCATCTGATAAAACATTTCTTGTGGAACTGGAATAAGATATGTACCCTTTCGCAGTAGTGGGATACCGGCCCTCTAGCTCAGAGGCCATCTAGCTCACATACCCCATCCCCCGAAAAAAAATTTTTTTCTAAGTTTAAAAGTACAAATTTTTTAGAACAAAGACAATGACTCATTCAAGGTCATTGAAACAAAGACCATGACTCATTCGCGGTCATTGGGTGACTCATCAAATTTTCGCAAGGTCATTTAAACAAAGACCATGACTCATTCGAGATCATTGGATGACTCATCATATTTTTTCAAGGTCACTCAAAACCTATCAAGGTCATAGTATTTTTAAACATTTTTAAATATATAAATTATTAATATTATTATTATTAATATTATTATTATTTTTATTATTATTGTCAAGGTTATTGGATGACTCATCATAATTTTTCAAGGTCATTGAAAAATAGGTCAAGGTCATTAAAAAGTAGGTCAAAGTCATTCAAAATTTCTCAAGGCCATATTATTTTTAAACATTTTTAAATTTTAATTTACTACTTATCTTTATAAGTAGTATATATTTTGTAAATTTATTTTATTATTATTATTTTTATTATTAATATTTTTATTATTATTTATATTATTATTATTATTGTTATTAATATTATTATTATTATTTTTATTATTATTGTCAAGGTTATTGGATGACTCATCATAATTTTTCAATGTCATTGAAAATTAGGTCAAGGTCATTGAAAAATAGGTCAAGGTCATTGAAAAGTAGGTCAAAGTCAATCAAAATTTCTCAAGGTCATATTATTTTTAAACATTTTTAAATTTTAATTTACTACTTATTTTTATAAGTAGTATATATTTTGTAAATTTATTTTATTATTATTATTTTTATTATTAATATTTTTATTATTATTATTATTATTATTATTAATATTATTATTATTATTATTATTATTATTATTATTAATATTATTATTATTATTTTTATTTTTATTATTTCGATGGAAAATGATGATAACAATTTTGTAATACTTTAAAGAAAATTTATTTTTATTGGTAAAATTCAAATTTTTATGATAATTTTAAGGGAATTTGATTGGTTGAATACATATAGTAAATATTATTCGAATGATGGATTTTTAAGGAGTAGAGTCGGTTAAACATAGATTTCTAAAGAAATTTTACCTTGTAGGTTTTTAAAATATATGTATATTATTGGTGCAGTTGGTGGGAAATGTTATTTCAATGGAAATGATTGGTTAAGAGTAAATTTTATGATATTTTAAGGAAATAATCGATTAAGAACAAGTTTGTTGACATTTTTAAGGGGTTGAGTTGGTTGAATATCTGTGTTCAAAGGGTAAATATTTTCTAAATGGAAAATTTAGATGAGGAATTTATAATATTTTTAGGGGATTTGTTCAGATAGATATCAATATGTGTGTAAATCTTTTGAGAGAGTGGAAATATTGTCAATTAAAGAGAAATGATTTGTTAAGAAGAGAATTTATGATCTTTTAAGGAGAAATGATTGGTCATGAGATGAATTCTATTGGCGATTTCAAGAAATTTATTCGGTTGAATATCGATATAAGTCGGTGATTTTTATGAAAATAATGAATATAGCTGGGGTTATTGTCATTTAAAGAGAAATGATTGGTTAAGAGGAGAATTTATGATAATCTTAAGGTAATTTGATTGGTCAAGAGAGGAATTTTATTTTAAGGGGATTTCAAGAAATTTATTCAGTTGAATATCGATATGTCGGTGATTTTTATGAAAAATATTGAATATAGTTTGGAATATTGTCGTTTAAAGAGAAAAGATTGGTTGAGAGTAAATTTTATTTTAAGGGGAAACAATTGGCTAAGAAGAGAATTTATGATCTTTTAAGGGGAAATAATCGATTAAGAACAGATTTGTTGATATTTTTAAGGGGTTAAGTTGGTTAAGTATCGTTATTTAATAGGTGATTTTTATAAAAAAAATAATGAATATGGTAAAGTAGGAGAAAGTGTTATTTGATGGTAAAAGATTGGTCAAGAGATGAATTTATTTTAAGGGGATTTCAAGAAATTTATTCGGTTGAATATAGATCTAAGTCGTTGATTTTTATGAAAATAATGAATATAGCTGAGATTACTGTTATTTAAAGAGTAATCATTGGTTGACAGTAAATTTTATATTATTTTAGGGGAAAACGATAGGTCAAGAGGGGGAATCTTACTTTTAGGGTGATTTATTCGGTTGGATATCAATGTCAAAAGATGGATACTTAGTGAAATCGATACATTTTCATTGACTTAAGGGTTATCAAAATATAACAATAAGATTTTGGTTAATTTTAATGATATTATTGGAATCTGAATAAAATATACGATACGTGTTCAGTTATAAGAAATTGTTCGATTCATGCATTCAAGTATTTATTTGATTTTATTATTATATTTGTAATTTAATTAAAAACTAAAATTGATTAGTATTTAAAAAATTTATGTTACCCATTACTTATGTTGTTATTGACAATTTTCTGAATAATTTAAATATTTACGATTATTTCCAGGAATGAAGAGAAATTGTACGATTAAAAACTATGAGCTGTTGATAAAATACATTAATTCTCATTCAACAAGTACCTAGAAATATTACCTAACAATCTTAAAATTTTAGAAAATCTAACAAATTTTTTCAATTATTTTACAACTTAGTTATTTTTAATTAACTGATAAGTACTAGTTTCTTTTACAAAATATATACTACTTATAAAAATAAGTAGTAAATTAAAATTTAAAAATGTTTAAAAATAATATGACCTTGAGAAATTTTGAATAACTTTGACCTACTTTTCAATGACCTTGAACTATTTTTCAATGACCTTGAAAAATTATGATGAGTCATCTAATAACGTTGAAAATAATAATAAAATTAATAATAATAATAATAATAATATTAATAATAATAATAATATTAATAATAATAAAAATATTAATAATAATAAAATAAATTTACAAAAAATATACTACTTATAAAAATAAGTAGTAAATAAAATTTTAAAATGTTTAAAAATAATATGACCTTGAGAAATTTTGAATGAACTTGACCTACTTTTCAATGACCTTGACCTACTTTCAATGACCTTGAAAAATTATGAGTCATCCAATAACATTGACAATAATAATAAAAATAATAATAATAATAATATTAATAATAAAAATAATAATAATAATAATAATAATAATAATAATAATAATGTTAATAATAATAAAAATATTAATAATAAAAATAATAATAATAAAATAAATTTACAAAATATATACTACTTATAAAAATAAGTAGTAAATAAATATTTAAAAATGTTTAAAAATAATATGACCTTGAGAAATTTTGAATGACTTTGACCTACTTTTCAATGACCTTGAAAAATTATGATGAGTCATCCAATAACCTTGACAATAATAATAATAATAATATTATTAATAATAATAATAATAATAATAATAATAATAATAATAATAATAATAATAATAATAATAATAATAATAATATTAATAATAATAATATTAATAATAATAAAAATATTAATAATAAAAATAATAATAATAAAATAAATTTTCCAAATTTATACTACTTATAAAAATAAGTAGTAAATTTAAATATTTAAAATGTTTAAAAATACCATGACCTTGAGAATTTTTGAGTGACGTTGAAAAAATATGATGAGTCATCCAATGACCTTGAAAAATTACGATGAGTCATCCCATGACCTTGAGAATAATAATAAAAATAATAATAATAATAATAAAATAAATTTACAAAATATATACTACTTATAAAAATAAGTAGTAAATTAAAATTTTAAAATGTTTTAAAATAATATGACCTTGAGAAATTTTGAATGACCTTGACCTACTTTTTAATGACCTTGACCTACTTTCAATGACCTTGAAAAATTATGAGGAGTCATCCAATAACCTTGACAATAATAATAATAATAATATTAATAATAATAATAATAATAATAATAATATTAATAATAATAATAATAATATTAATAATAATAAAAATATTAATAATAAAAATAATAATAATAAAATAAATTTACAAAATATATATTACTTATAAAAATAAGTAGTAAATAAAAATTTAAAAATGCTTAAAAATAATATGACCTTGAGAAATTTTGAATGACCTTGACCTACTTTTTAATGACCTTGACCTACTTTCAATGACCTTGAAAAATTATGATGAGTCATCCAATAACCTTGACAATAATAATAAAAATAATAATAATAATAATAATAATAATAATAATAAAATTAATTGACCAAATTTATACTACTTATAAAAATAAGTAGTAAATTTATATATTTAAAAATGTTTAAAAATACTATGACCTTGAGAATTTTTAGTGACCTTGAAAAAATATGATGAGTCATCCAATGACCTTGAATGAGTCATTGTCTTTGTTTCAATGACCTTGAAAACCTTGATGAGTCATCCAATGACCTTGGGAAATAATGAGTCACCCAATAACCTTAACTGAGTCATGGTCTTTGTTTAAATGACCTTGAAAAATTTCGATGAGCCATCCAATGACCTTGGAAAATATGATGAGTCATCCAATAACCTTAACTGAGTCATGGTCTTTGTTTAAATGACCTTGAAAATTGTCGATGAGCCATCCAATGATCTTGACCGACTTTTGAATGACCTTGAAATTTTTTGATCAGTCATCCAATGACCTTGAATGAGTCATGGTCTTTGTTTAAATGACCTTGAAAACCTTGATGAGTCATCCAATGACCTTGAATGAGTCATGTTCTTTGTTCTAAAAAATTTGTACTTTTAAAATTAGGGAAATAATTTTTCGGGGGGTGGGGGGTATGTGAGCTAGATGGCCTCTGAGCTAGAGGGCGGGTATCCCACTATTTTTCGCGTAACTTGATTTAATTTCCGATAATTGACACAAAATTGCAAATCGCCGTCTTTTTTTTAACAACTACTATTGACAATGAGAATGGTGAAGAACTATCTCGTATTATTTTGAACTCTTTCATTACTTTTATCTGTCTGTCACTTTCCTCTTGATGTATATATGGAATTCTATACGGTTTCAATTTAATCGGAGTTTCATCAAGTAATGGTATATCATGTTCAATTACTTGGGTGAGTCCCAAATCGTACTCGTGTTTTGCAAACACCATTTTATATTTCTTTAATAACTCGTGAATTCCCATTTTTGCGATTCTGTTAAATCATTACTAATGACTTATGGCTCTTTGTAGATTTTAATATTTCTCGGTAATTTTGGAGTTTTCTCTATTTCAAACTTCGTTAGTTTTCCCAGTTTGGTTTTTGGTTTCATTTGGATGGGTTTGTGTTTTGATTAACTATTCTCACTGACAATGTTTGGTCTTTGACTTTTACCACTTCATCACACATTGGTACTTCATATTTTTCTATTAGCTTCTCATTTGGTTCAAATATGCATTCCTCATGTGAAACATCTAACACATCCGTATAATATATTACCTCGCTTCTTGCTGGCAATTCTAGCGTTTGATTTAGAAATAACTCTCTCATTTTATGTCCTTTTTCGTCTGTTTGTCCTTTCATTAATCTCCCAGTTTTTAGATAGAGATAAATTTCTTATAGTTGTTCCATCACATCCATACCAATTAAACATCCGACAGAACTATCTCTCATTACTGACACATAATGCACTAATTCGTGATTACCAATAATTAATTCAGCTTTTTATTTCCCAATAATATTTAAAACATTGTGCGACATTGACCTTATTACTTTACTTGTTGGTTTCATATTTGATATCTCTTCCATTGTCAACAAATCACCTGATACTATAGTATTACTGGAACCTGAATCTAATAAAGCTTCCACTTTTCTTCCATTGAATAGAATGTTTATTCGAGGCTGTTTGCCTTTATTTTCTAACGTCATCATTGCATAACTGCATGGTAATCCTAGCATGTTTTTCCGTTCAATTTCAGCGCTCGTGGGTTCAATGTTATCTAATTCAAAATGAATATGTTCTACCGATTTCATTTCTTTCAATTTTTCAGTTGGATACCTTGGTGCCGTTGGCAAAAACATTGGTGTATACCACTTTGAAAACGTTTCAATTCCTCTAAGTTTCGGCATAGGTTCTAATAAAAATTGTAGCTTTGGCTTTTTCTCACTCTTCATGATTCATTTTTGAAAATATTTTTTCTCCTTTTTATTATTATCGTTATTGTGATCACTTGCTGCACATAGAGATACTTCACTTCTTTGATCGGTTATACATCGGATATACTGCTTTAATCAAGCCCATTAATGTTATTTTTGTTTCATCAACTTCCTGTTCAATTTTCACTGAACTCTGCTTTATCTCGTATAAAGTTCTAGGTTTCATAACAATTATTTCACTATATATTTCACCTCTTGGTGCTTCAAACATTTCTTGTTTTTCCGAATGTTCTACCTGAATTTTATTATTCGATTCATTTGCTTCCTTATCACTGAAAATTTCATCTACTTTTTCTCGTTCTATTCCGTTTACGTTATCGTCCTCTATATCTATATTTGAATTCTCCGAGTTATTCACTGAGTCTACTTTCTGTTCCTTTATTGCTACTACACAATTCACTAAATACCCTGCCCTTCCGTCGGCATCTAGGTATCCGTTTTCTTCTAATTCCTGTGGCTCCATACCTCAATTTGTCATGTAAATATGGTCGTATTATGTTTACTATTTCTAGTTTAGCCTTTTCCTCTAGTTCTATTTTATCAATTAACTTTAATTTCTCCGTAATTTTAACTCCATCCCAATCACATAAAGCATCTCATAAGTCTCTTGTTATTTCTTGTGAATCACTCTTTTCCGCCACTTCTTCGATAATCATACACGCAACTTTTTCTCGTCTGAATTTTAAAATATTACAATTATTTATGTTACCTTTTGTTTTAATTTTGGAATTTATTCCATAATAATTTTCTTTATAAATTCTGTCGTTATGAATCACGAAAGTTTTTCAATAATTTGAAGGTTTTTTTTTAATTCAATAATTTATTCTCTTTTCAGTTTATTTTTACTTTGACACTTTTTTTTCAGTTTTTCTCTTTTTAAACAATTCAATTTTTTTCAGCACTATTCTCAACCGACTTTAGATTACGCCGGGCTCACCAAAATGTTGGGTTATTATTATTGAAAGTCGGTTCCCTCTGACTCCTCCTGTCCTTTTCGAATCAAATAAGCAAACCCAACACAGAATAATTTTATTTGCACTTTATCACAGTTATAACTCAATCCGATTTATTTCAATGTTTTGTAATCACAATTTCACTGATTTATTTGCACCCTTCAACCACCGAATAAATTTGATTATCTTAAGGTAGGTTATCCAATGGATAATCACCCTTTCTGATAGATAACTTTTGACTTTACTTGGGTTTAGATTCTTCTACTGACCTGACTACATTACTCGTTTGTTTCCACCACTGGCCATTTCGTGTTTTTTCCTTTTCCTTTTATGCTCCTGCTCAAACAGTTTTCAGATGATTGTCAACAACATTTGCTACATTATTAAATTATTAAAAATAATTACTTCCCACAGACCACCTTAGCCGACATTTGTCAACATTTTTTGCTCCATTTCTAAATTACAAATTTGGAAATAATTACCTCTCCATAGATCAGTGGCGCCCATTTAATATTGTTTAGGCTAATTTACCTTTTTATATTATTCCGTCTACACGCCGGGTTTTCCTCATCTCTCGGGTTTCCCATTGACTCGGGCTTCCCATTAGTAATTAACTTTATTTAATTAATTTCTTTTTTTGTCTTATATTATTTTCTAGGGACCCCTCACTAAATTTTTATTATTATTTCTAGACTCGTCCCTCAATTTGGCGTTCAACCATACCAATTTCCCCCGATCAATACTACTTTCGAATTTTTGTAAATTTTTTAATTAATGTTGTACTTTTATCATTTTGGTGTATCATTGATTTTACTGTGCTTCTTTCGTAATACCCCAACAATAATAAAAAAATTCTTATAAAAATAAAGAGTCTTACTTTACCAAAACAAAATTTTCTCTTGCGCGCAATGTGGTTACTTTTCAAAATATGTTCACAGAACGTTATTTTTTCTCGCAGTGTGAAAACAAATAAGAGGGAACGTTGCTTAGGAGAGTAATATAAGAAATCGGGCAGAGGTCTATTATGGACAGTTCGTGAACCGTAAAGTAATTTGTGCTAACTTTTGACTGGCATTCGACCCATCTGGTGAATTGAACACTTTATTTTTTTATGTGCATTGGTATCAGCAATTGACGCAATATACTGAGAAGGTCCTGTAACGCACCAATCATATGAAAAGAAATCCCGATCCATATTTTGATCCGACAGAGAATTTTATTTATAAGTTCACAAATATAAAAATGGTCAAAATTGAGTTAAGCTTGGATAGGTTTTAGGCATATGCGACGTCGGCAGCTGCCTAAGGCGCCAAATAGTTCTGGGAGGAATTTAAAAATAAGCGACCAAAAACAGATAATAGCAAAATTTTTTAAAAAACAACTCCAAAATGACATATACAATCTTTAAAAGATTGGAATGGATTAAAATACTTCGTTAATTATTTTCATTTACTTGTTTTATTTATTGAGGCATTATTGAGTTTGTTTCTTAACTAGAGGCGTCATATTTTTAGTTCGCCTAGGGCGCAAAATACTATAGCGCCGGCCATGACTATAATAATTTTTATTTTCCTTTGGGTAAATAAAGGTATGTTTGGCGAAATTTTCCATTAACTAAAACAAACATGATTTAACATACGTAAACTATTTAAAAACATTCAAAACATTCGTAATCACAGCACTCTGCACATTAATCTTTGGATCCAATGACCTTATCAGCAATGCTTCACATATCACTCGTTCCCAATAACTATTAAAACTTCTCAACAAAATTCTAAAATCAGACATTCCTATATCACTTTTACAGCCTCTATTGTGTTCACTAATATTGGTCAAACCCTTCAATCGACAATGCTCTAGAACTCGAGTACAGAGATGACGGGAAGTCTCTCCAATGTATGTGGCATTACACCCATTACATGTAAATTGATAAACGAGATCAGAACACAATCCAACCGGAGTTTTTGATTTATTAATAAACATATTGCGTACCTTACACGAATTAGAGACGATCTTATACTCTAAATTTCCTATCAGTTTACCCAACTTCCTCTTATAATTTGTAAAGCCTTCAGAGCGAAATTTTCCATTAAAACAAAACCTCAACGTAATTTGATTTAAATTAAATATTTAAAATGTTATTTCAGTTAGCCAATTACTTTTAGAATCAATTATAAATTTCAGTGTAATATTTTGAATAATTTTTTCTAGAAAAAAATTATCCAAAACGTAAAAAAAAGTAATAATGCAGTCGTGTATTGTTAATTAATTTGGATTGTTGATTACTATTAGAAAGTTCCGTTTATATTTTCTCTATTTATTAATAAAAAGTCAAACCTCTTTTAGAAAAGTTGTCGGCTGGGAAAAAATGATATACTTCTTAATAGAATAAATGACTGAGTATATTTATCTTGATTAAAAGATAACTACAGATGATTTAATGTCATTTTATATTTTTTCATTTACTGATGTCGGAGCTTTTTGGATAAAAGCTTCAACAATAATGTCATACGCTTCCTGATGTTCCATATTTTTTTCTTTTGCATACATTTTTGAAACGACATCGATAATAAATTTATCAAATTTTGGTAAATCTAGTTCTTGATTAAGATCACCGCCGTAAAATTTAATATATTCCCTTTTTAATGTACTCTCAGTTAAGCCAGGAGGAACATACAACTTGCAGCGTTTTAAAATTTTCTCAATTGCCTCATAATTCACAGTTCCCAATCCTCGACGAGTTTTGGCATATTTCACAAAAGAAGTACGAAGCTCTGACTCGGCATCATATCGTTTCTCCATTGGGTATTTAGCCATTTTTCCTTATATTAAATTTCAATAAAATAATTTAAAATATCTTAACAACAATCGAAAAAAACATCAATTACAATAATAAAGTTTATTAAATATAATAAACTTAAAAAGCTGGTTAAAACATCTGAGTGGAAACGAAACACTACTGCTTTGCTGATTAAATTAAAAGAATAAAATCACTTTTGACTAACAGTTTACTTACAAAAATTGAAAACACAATTAATTATTATTATCATCATTTTATCGTGCATGATCACGGATAACCATGACGACGACAACTAGTAGAAATATTCGTGTTATCGAATACATTAAATGAAGAATATCGATCTAATCATCACATCACAAGTTCATGTTCACTTGATGAAACGACACCATGTTGCTTTCCTTTACGAAATTTCTGATATTTGTCCACGTAACTCAAAACAAATTTTTCAATTTTTTCAGTATTGATTTCTGTAACACCACTTCTTGATATCTAAATTAAATGACACTGAATTACATTTTAAAATAATTACATAAAAGTAAATTAAATAAATTTAAGATGAAACGACTTAATTCTAATCAATAATAATTTTGATTATTATCTTGAATGTTTATCAGATTTTAATCAAAAATAGCATAAGCATTAAGTTTTAGCAATTCTGCTAATAATTAGTTTAGCAACCAATCAAATACATTGACCAATAGATACACTACTACAAACAAATCAATATTTTGAAAAGTTAAACTTTACTTTTGTAATCTATGCTATTAGTTCTTGGAAAATTGAAATACGAGTTTTTTACAAATACAATTCTAATCGAAATGATAAATGACATAAATCACCTTAGTAACACAGCGCTTCATAATCTCTTTGTAATCAGACTTTGTGATTTTTTTGCTCATATAAGCCGGCCTGAGAAAATTTTTAACCTCCAAAGCAATTCTTTCCTGCCAATCGCCTTTTGATTCAAAATCACTGCGATTACGTTTGTCTTCAGTTATTTCTGATGATGGAGCTTTACTATAATTACCAACAGCATTTGAAGAGACATTCAGTTGATTGTTAGTGATGTTCGTTGAAGTTTTAAGAACATCGGAATAATTCGGAAGTGGTGGAAGAATAAAATCCGAATTTTCAGAAATTATAGAATTAAACGATTGCTTGATTGGAGGTGGTGGAGAATTTGATGGTGATGGAGGAGACATTGACATACTGTCTGATATATTTCCAGTTATGGAATTGAGATTGTTAGCATTGGATTTTTGGGAACTTTCCACAAGTCTTGAAAGAACCGTTGATGCAGCAGATTTGATAATATTGTGCAAAGAATCATTAACTGAATTTTTATTAGCTTGTGGCGGCTGAGGTTTGAATATGTCCGATTGCAATCGAATGCTTTTTGAAGATAGACCAACATTAGTCATGATAGTTTCCAGAAGATTAGTATTGTCGGTTGTTTGCTGTGGAATTGGAGGTGGAATAAAATTACTACTATTTTGTGAGTTATTTATTCCAATAGGTTGAGTTGATGGAGGAGGTGGTGGTATGTAAGTCATTGATTGCATCATACTTGACATTGAAATCGGAGGTTGCTGATTGATTTGCGAAAACTGCATTTGAGGTAAAATTGGGAGAGAATTAAAAGGCATCTGACTGTTACACATTGGTGGAAAATTCATGTTATTCATCGGAGGCCACTGAGGAGGTCTTTGAGTTGGATTAAAGTTGTATGGTGGAATTTGCATTGGCATTTGAGATAACATATCGGATTGTTGCTGAGATGGTTGAACGGGTACCATATTATTTGAGGAATTGTTGAAGTTGTTGTTGAAATTAGAAGGATTATTATTAAAATTGTTATGAGTTGAATTGAAATTATTGTTGAAACGATCTTGATTGTTTGGTCGTTGGAATCGATTAAAGTTATTATTTCCACCTCGTCTTCCCTGAAATCTTTGATTTCCATCATTATTTCTGTTGAAATTAGGCCTTTGATTCTGATTATAATATTGAGGTGGTTGATTAAATGAATCTGATTGACTTTCATTCATATTCGATTGTTTTGAAGTACTTCGATCTTTCCCCCACGAACCAAATTCATCACCAGAATCATCAGCTGTATTAGTGTTATCCTGATTCCAATTACCATAATTTTCCTTCCGATTTTGAGACTGGTCATTTTCAACTTTAGTGGTTTTCTTCTCACTTCCCCAAGCACCAAATTCTTCATCGGAATCAGCAGCAAAATTATTTTTATTTTCCGGCAAATCTTGAGAATCATCTTTTAATTGATTTGGCTTTTTCTGAGACTCTAGATTTGCAGCTGTTAGCATATCATTTATTGACTTTTTATTTTCACTTCCCCATGAACCGAATTCTTCATCAGAATCAGCAGCAAAGCCTTTTTTATCAGGTTCAATATCTGGTATCGATGATTTATTATCGTTAAATGATTTACTCCATGCTCCAACATTTTCTTCATCTTTATTTTCATCCCAACTCTTTTTATGCATTGAATTTTCGTCATTGTTATTACCCCATTTTGGCATTACGTCCTCTTTATTACTAAAATCAGAACTATTTCTATTAAATCTTTGATCATTTCTTGATCCAAAACGACCACTATTTCTTGGTTCCCATTGTCGATTACGCTGATTTCCTCGAAAATTATCATTTCCGCCTCTCCTATACTGAAATTCGTTTCTCTTTTGAAAAGATTTTATTTCTTCACATTTATTCGAATTATCATTGAAATTAGAAAGTGGTTTCATGTCATCATATCGAGAAACTGTTTCTAAAACATGCATTGGTTCAGATCTTTTACCCGGAGCTGCTTCCTCATCGGAATCATAAGTCCATTTTTGTTTTGTTACAGGTTCATTATGTGCATTACTCAATTCGTTCATTTTAGAAAAAATGTTATCATTGTTCTTATCTTTTGATCTATGCTGACTTGGGGAATCTTTTGAATTGTACTTGGAGGAATTACGACTTTTCGATCTCTTCTCACGACTTCTAGAACGTCTTTCATCGCTCCTTGGTTTTCGTTCTTTACTACGTGAACGTCTCTCACGACTTCGTGATCTCCTATCACGGCCAGAATCTCGATCTCTGTTAAATGATCTATCCCCACGATTTCTGGAACGAGATCGGCGATTTTTAGATCTGGATCTACTTCTACGCCTCTTAGATCTTGAACGTGATCTCGAATGAGATATCAATCCTTGCGACTCAGGAGATTTGCTTGATGTCCTTTTACCTTTGTGTTGAAAGTTATTAGAATTAATTGACCCAGAAAATTTAATTAATTCATTATTCTCAGACAATTTAGATCTATCTATAATATCGAAAACATGGGGTTGTTCAATAGGTTCTGAAAATTTGGATTTTCCAATGGATTCAGATAAAAGTTGAATATCATTAGGTGAATTATCAATATCAACTTCATCAGTAGGATGTGAAGGACTGTAATTTTCCATAGCCTATAATAACATAATTAAAATTAACTTTATAATAACAAAATATTTTTAAAAATTAAGTTAATAAAATTATTAAAAAACTAGCCATTTTCAAAATATTTAGTTTATTCGAACAAACTTACCTGTTTTAACTACGTTTTATAAAAATAACTGAATTGTATGTTAAACTTCAAAATTTAATTCAACTTAAAATATTTTTATTTCCGGAGTCAGTTATTAAAAAAATTAGCATTTATAAACATGTTAAATAATATATTTATAACTCTAAAGTTTTGAATTCATTTTAAATGCATTTAAAATTTAAAAAACTAATTTAAAAATGTCTTATGTTCTAGTTTTAAAATGTCATAGAAAATATTGTTGGCCTACACTATAAGGAATTGGAAAATTTGTTTGAATGAGTCGGATACATAGTACGCAAACCCAGCACCAAGTAAACAGCGAAAAGTTTAAGAGATATAAATATAATGTGGTGGGTTACTGGATGTTGATGTTTGTGTTGGGCCAGAACACATACGGCCTTGGAAAATGTTTAAATGGATCGGTAACACACATGCAAACATAACATGCAAATTTAAACCCAAACCTATTAAAACATCAAATAAACCCTATCAAATATGAGAAAAAGAGAATTAAATATAAAATAAAAAACATAAAAATAAATTAAAATAAAAACAAAATGCAACAAGATCCGCACGATACAAATACAAATATAACTTGAAAACCCAACAAATTCGACAGAAAATTGATAAATCAATAAAAGTTCATGAAAATGAAATTTAAATCAAAAAATTTGAATTAGAAATAATTCAATAAAAATTCTAAATAAAAAATCATCAAAATAAATGAAAAAATAATAAAAATAAAGATTAGAATACACTAGAAAATAACAAGGTCGAATTTTGTTTTACTACATCAAAATTAACACGCGAGGTTAGGGACAGAAAATAGGTATAAATACCGATACATTTTCACATAAACTTTAACCAAAAAAAAAACCAATTTTGAAACAAAATTTTTGTTAATTCTTAAAAATCTATTGTGATTTATTTTTTAGGTAAGCAGTAGTTTTATTTGGAAACTCTCTCTCCACGTCCCATCCTCGCAACCTCGGTAGAGCTCTGCTTGGATGTCGGCGTGGGGGGAGATGTATTTTTATGAAATGTTTTATTGGATTGATTTGGTCAAGTAATTTTGTACTTTGTTTTTAATATATTAATAGATATTTATAATGTTAAAGTTAAACTTGTGTTTTCATAAAATTAATTTATTTGTCGAAATTTTTCCGGCCCACAGCCAAGACACATCACAAGTCAGTAAACTCAACATACAATTCAGATTCGTGTAAGTGCGTGGAATATCGCCAATGATCTGTGCCCGTGAAGACCCGGCGTGCGGAACGCAGGGGTTGGAACGTCAATATTATCCCGTATAGAAGAAAGGAAAGGTAAGGAAGGGGTCTTTTGGCTACTTCCTCGTTTTCTTTAAATTCGACCTAAATATTTCACACACGGCTCAAAATCATCACACCGAGTAGTCCAGTGGGCACTCACTAAATGTAATATGAACACAAAATGCGCCTAGGGTCAATTGAGGGAAGGTGACGGGTAATTAATTAAAAATGAAATCGTTGCTATTCATTGTAAATTCATGTTATGGATTTATATTATGATTCATATTATTAATTATACATTCATATTACCGATTATAAATCCATATTATAAATTCATATTATTAATTATCAATTCATATTATTAATCATAACTACAAATTCATGTCATTAATTATAAATTTATTAGTAATTATCAATCCATATTATTAGCTATAAATTCGTATCATTAATTATAAAATCATGCGATTAATTTTAAATTCGTATTATTAACTACAAACTCATATTATTCGTTATAAAGTCACCTTATTGTTTATATATTCATATTGTTAATCGGAAACTCGTATTATTAACCATAATTATAAATTTATGTTATTAGTTATAACTTCAGGTTATAAATTAAAATTTTCAGCTTAATGATTGTAAATTACGAAGTGTTAATATCGACTAGGTTAACCCTAAACCCGCCCGCGACAATCAAGAACTTACAGCAGCCAAATCCTAATAATTACGATAAAGTTAAAGACCCTAGTATCAATGATGAGTTAAACTAACAAATGACCAATAATATTCGATTAGCATCCATCAACGTCCATAATGTAGGATTGGAATAAATCAATAAGAATTAACATAAAAAGACGAGAGAAAAATCCAAAAATCACCCAGAATCTTCAAAATCACATTGTCCAAGACCAACCTCAATATAATTCATAACTCCATCGAACATCGAGAGAATAAAAATTATAAATTCGAACTAAAATATCAGATTATAGAAAGCAATTCAATAGCGTGTTAAAAGTTTCAAATCCAAAGTTATGAGTCTCGAATTGCAACACCCAACTGAATAACACCTCGCCCGTCCCGAAGAGGATGAGAGTTCAAACCTGCCCATAATTACTCTAAATCATGACTTAATTTAACTTGAATAAATCAAAATTACCCAACGTTAAAAATCCCGATAATATCAATTAATAAGTAATTTCCCTGAACAAAATTCCATTAATAAACCAAGGTCAAGCTCCCAGAAAAATAACTAACCGTTAACAGAGAAACCGCCAAGACAGCCAATACCATTGCTTAGCCAACCTATGTCCACTACCTCAACCATATCCACCACATTTTCCCCAAGAATTCCGGTACCAGATCAAGTAAGATTAGACCTAAAAATGAATGAAATATAATGTTAATCGAGAATAAAATAAACAGGAAACTTCATGGAGAATAAACTGCGAATTGTTACCTTAATAAATCAATAGATAATCAGGACCCAATTAAGTAAAGATTGATCAATAGTCACCGATCGCACCACAATCCGAATATGACAGTACCAATTAAAATTGGATATTGACACACAGGTCCGGTTCACAAATCTGATACCTCACCATCGATTTGTTTATTTGCGTTTCCGACTATGTAAAGGTGAAATCGAGAAATTACGAACCCAATCAAAAATGGTATTAAAAATCCCCGCCGAATGACGAATATCGCGCACCTTCTTAGATAAATGCGTTTATATTAAAGTGCTACACAAAGCATAAACACCCACAATCATTTGGATATAAAATCTCACCCGGTATCATTAGATTAGTACTACATTAGAAGATGAATCCACAACGAGTTTCTCGAAAAAGAAATGCTTCGACCAGCCCATCTGGCGAAAGATCGGTATCCGATTCCGACCCACAGATCATTGGTAATGATTTCTTATTTTTCATTTTGTAATGCATAAGTAGCTATGATTTTCAGTACTATATAAGGAGTTTGTAAATTTAAATGTTTTTTGTTATACATCATAACGATATCGCGGTATTTTATAAACGGTTTGATATTAAAACTTACCGTCAAAATTTTATTCATTATTATTTTTTTTTTGATACTTGAAATTTAGGATAACGATTCCCTTATGTTTGGATTATTATGATTTATATTCATTTTTGTAATTATGTAACATAATTTTAAGACTTTAGCTTTTACCATTTATAGATTTTAAGTCACCAAATATATGGAACATTTATTTAGGGTACATTAAAACGATTTTTAATTTTTGTTTTAAAATAATATAAATAAATACGTTAGAAGCGCACGCGAAATTTCATGATAAGTTGGTTGTTTTCTCTGGATCATCGATATAGCGTAGGAATGGTGATGGTTTTCTATTAGACATTTGTCGGTCAACATAATGAAATGAATGTAACTCAGGAGTTCGACTTTGTCATACACTGGCGAGTTTGTACTATACATTATAAAAGGGTGGAGTTTGAAGATGGGAAATGTTACTAACGGAAGTTATCGGCCATTAACCAAAAATTAGTCAGCATAAATGGGATAACCATCACGACCGACGCTAAATGAAGAACATTTTTCTTTTGCATTTCTATAATAAAAATCTAGAGATTTGTATAAACTTGAAAGCCTAAATACCAAATTCGGGACCCGCATCAATTGATTTTAATACTCCCACAACTAGATATGCCAAGTCAGGTAACATCCCGAGAGATCCGCACGTATATTGACACTCCCAGTTGTTTCTCCGCCATTAGCGTTTGATTGTTTAATTTTCGAAAGGAATTTGTGTTAATTATGACCTCATTAAGGAAGTTCAGATCCGGATCTTATTCCTATCCAACTTGCCGACCGATGGAGAGAAGCGTGAAAGCAGTTCCGACAATCCAGATGTCTCGAGTTTTCCCCGCTCGAATCTCAACAGATCAGCGGCCAATCGGAAGATTTCAACCGAAATTTCGACACTTCGGAACAGCTCTGGGAGGAGTGGAATCCAGGTCAAGAAATCCATGAGCACGCTCGTCGCCTCCTCGATGGCCTTCTCAACCATCAAAGACAGGTGGACCTACAGGTGGTCCGAGCCCGTCAATCTTTGGTGAACATTGAAGACGATTTCGAAACTGGCCGGATTTC
This sequence comes from Schmidtea mediterranea, assembly GCA_022537955.1. NCBI lineage: Eukaryota > Metazoa > Platyhelminthes > Tricladida > Dugesiidae > Schmidtea > Schmidtea mediterranea. The sequence continues at coordinate 170,621,083 of CM039680.1, forward strand.
TACCGCCTATCGCCACCCACGGTCACGGAGACCCATGCACGGAGGTACCAGTGGGGAGACGGGTGAAAACAGGAAGGACTCTCAGATGGCCGGGTATAACCGGGTTCGCAATACTAAACGGCCAGTAATGATTTTTTCGAACTGCTCTCCGGAGGAGTGGGTAGCGAGGGGATTCACTGACACCTGATGCTGGAATCCTGAATTAACCTTGCTTTATTGATATTTTCTTTGTTATTAAAAATAAATAACTAGTTCGGTTAGCAATCAATTTCGTTCTGTTTGATGCTATAATAATTTGTCGAGGAAGTTTTTGTTTAATTACCGTTATACTTATTTTTTCTATGGTAATAGTTACCCTTTTGATGTTACTAATTCCAGAAATGGATTGTCTGCAAATATTACGAACGGAACTGGCCCTGGCACGGCAAAATAACAAGACCCTGTATGATCAGATTATCCAGCTGACTCGAGAAGTACACCAAACCCGAGCTACTCGGGTAGATCCAGCAAAAATAAAACCCCTACACCAGAGACTCACCGCTGCTCAAAAGGGATGGGCAGAGGAAAAGCAGATAAATCAAAGTCTGCGAACGCAAATACGAGGACTGGAGGTTGCCCTGTCGGCCAGTCAGGAAGGAGCGGCCGTTACTTACCCTCTCGTGTTCGCACCAGCTCAGTTAGCTTACCGGGAGCCGGCAGCTACTCCAACCTTGGTCTCAAACCCAGCAGCAACAGTGAATACTAACTCTCGCCCAGGACGCAAGGAAAGAGCCAGGCGCCGTGCCGCTCGATGTTAGCTCAACCCAAACAAAATTCGAAGGCGTTGTAACTCGTGAATAATTCATGTTTTGTTGTCTGATTGTATTAACCTATGTGTATGGTAGTCCAGAAATCATGGTAGAATTCCTGTTATTTATTATTAAACTCCAATGCCAAATGCATGACATGAAGGGACCAATTTTAAAAAATCGAGCATGTGTCTTCTAACGACGGCTCGTTGGACCCGAGGGTTGTCCGAGCAATTACAGTATTAGCAATAATGCTCACTTTTTGCGGACAATCCACCCGCTCGAGCACATTTCCAACGTTGCCTAGCAACGAGTGTCGAGTGGTAGTCAAGGTAATATTTATATGGCGTTACCGGGTGACAATAAGATGGTTTAAACTAATAGGGGAACCCAGTAACCCACCATTTGTTTAAATTTTTGTGTTTCCCCGGTAACGTCATATAAATATTTCTCTACTGCCACTCGGCACCCGTTGCTGAGCAACGTTGGAACTGTGTTCGAGTGGGTAGATCGTCCGCAAAAAGTTAGCGTTATTACTAATGCTGTAATTGCCCGAACGATCTCTGGGTTCAACGAGCCGTCGATAGAAGACCTGTGCTCGCTTTAGATTTTTGGGTCCCCTTTGCGTGGTAGATTTTTATCAATCGTATTCCCTGAATTCCTTAGTCAACGATTAAAAAAAATATTACTGAATATATATTAAAACAAAACTAATGAATACATTTTCATAAACGAAGTAATACAATATCAGTTAATTGGCTGAGTATTATTTAACATTCGAGCGGCTCGGCGTTTGGCCCGCTCCTTGCGTCCGGGTCGGTAATTGCTTGTTTTTGGAGTGGTTTGCGGGGTTGCTACCGTCTCTCGGTAAGCCAGTTGAGCAGGGGCAAAGACGAGGGGATAAGTTACAGCTGCCCCTTCTTGACAGGCGGACAGTGCAACCTCCAGTCCCCTTATTTGTGTCCTTAGGCTTTGAGTTAGTTGTCTTTCTTCCGCCCATCCCTTTTGGGCTACTGTAAGTCTTTGATACAGTGATTTGGCCTTCTTTGGGTTCACCCATGTGACTGTTGTCTGCTGAACCTCGCGGGATAGTTGAACAATTTGGTCGTAAAGGTTCTTATTGGTTTTCCGTGAGTGTGTTAGTTCTGTTTGTAATATTTGCAGGGGTTCCATTTCTATAACAATGAAAATTAAATGCCTTTTCGCCAAATTCAGAATTACTAAGTATAAAGTTAATTTAAACATAAATTTGCAAAGTTACACTGAGAAACGAGCAAAAATTAAAATCTTAGATAACAACTTATTTATTGTAATAACATTCATGCAATTAAAGGTCCATAACCCCCAGATCAGCGGGATCAGGGCTCTTTGAAAAATTTCTTCACCCCTTCCTCAGCTGAGTAGCCCGGATACACGAAAACGGGCCGTTTCGTGTTACGTATAGGTCTGGAGCTGGACGGCGACATGTCAATGTAGAAATTCGCGATCCTTCCGGCCGCGATGTCATCTTCTACATTGGCCAGGTATTGTCTGGCCCTGACCACCTGAAAATCGACTTGCCGCTGGTGGTCCTCGAGGCGTGTGAGAAGATAGTGGGCGTGATCCCGTATTTTCTGAATCGGATTCTGATCGCCCCTTTGTCCGTTCGGCATGCCTGCTCTCCCGTTTATTCCCAATAATTGCCCGATGGTCTGTCTGGGTCCTCTTGGTTGGGGCTCCTCGTCGCCTCTCGCTTGCCCAATTTGGCACCAGACTTGCCTCCACTGGTCGACAACGTGCGTGGGAACACAGATAAAGGGTCCTGATGTATCTACAATTTGATCACATTAATAAAATCTCCGACTATTTAGCAAAATGGTTAAAGCGTTCTTGGGATAGTCTATGGGTAAGCGAAGTTTGATACGGTTGATAACCCGTCTGTCGGGTCCTTTTACTTGAAATCTAATTTAAGGTACCTAATTAACATTATGAGTGTGAACTAAATACCGTTTAGACTGGAATAAACTGGAGTTAACTATTAATTGCAGGGGGGGTATTGGATGTATTTTTATTTAAACCAATACATTATTTTAAAAAAAAATATTCAAAAAAATATTTTGTTTAAAGTAGTCAATTATTTTTTGTGTCTCCTAGGCAGTGGAACCACTACTCCTAACTCATTTAAAGATTCACCTTATTTTACGGGAATTCTGATCAAAGGTAGTTAGATTATATCATATTTTATTTATTTGTTAGGTTCCCTTTTAGCTATCCCCTTTAGGTTATTACTGAGAACTTAATGGGTAATCGTTTGAAATTTATCCTTCTGTGACGAACAATGTTCAAAAAACAAAAAAAATAATCTTCATCATTCGTAGAAATACCCCAAATTTCATGAACGCGAAAAATCAAAGCTAGCAATCAGCGTTTATCCATTGAAATTAGATCGAAAAGTATCACTTTTAAGGTTCATCGAATTAAACAAAACGATAAACACAATAATAAGAAAAGGGGAAAAGGAATTTTAATCCAAATAATGATTTATCCAAAGAATTAAAGGGCATTTAAATGTTATTTATCATTCCGTTAAATTAATCAAAAGTTAACTAGGGGACATTAAGATAAGTACATCAAATCAAGCTAAATCAAAATTAATTAATGGATATAATATATATTAAATCAAACTAAATCAAAAATCAATTATTGGATATAAAAATAACATATTAAATCATACTAAGTCAAAATCAATGAATGGATATCAAAATAATACCTTACATTAAAAATCACTTAATGGACATTAAATTAAACTAAACCCAAAATCAATGTAAGTTAATCTTCATTAGTTTAAAACCACTTAAATTATTCTATGTTAGGAGCCTGATTTGGAGACAAAGAATCTACGCTACGAGTGGCAGTACGTGTTTGCTGGGATGCCGTTGGATACTGGTATTTGAGTAGTCGATTCCACAAACAAAGATTTCCTCATAAAGTCATTTTATCATTTGGAGCGTCTATCCCGGCCTACTGGATCTTGTGGGATCTCTAAAGGTCTTAGCGAATTTGTAGACGAGAATGGCTTCATTTTCCTTTAGGTCCTAGCTACCAGGTACATGGGCTATATGGGGAAGTTGACTCAATAATGATTTATCCAACTACAGTATTGGTCAGGGTGATCTTGCGTTTGGGATAATTAATTTCGATTCTGCCAGGACATCTATGCATCGAGAATTAACGTGGGAAGTGGCGTTGCGAGATTTCTCTTGGGAACTCAACTCGATTAACTAGGAAATTTATTAAATTAAATATTACCTGAAGAATGGATTCTTGATTTTGGTCTTAGGTCATTGTCTGGACCCTGAACTGCTGATGCTTGGTTCATTCTACTCATTTTGTATTTCTATAATTATGCTATTATTCTGGTTTGTTGGCATTATCTATATGGTGTGGTGTGTCGATGGGGAAGAACATGTAGACGTGTCTACTGGCACCGCTGGGGAATCCATTACTACAGTAATTAGGCCTGTCATTATAACCTGCATGTGTTATATCGATTTTGTGTATTACTGTGAGAATCGTCGTGCCTGAGAAATCCGCCGTAGGATGGGTATGCATGATATTTAATTCGTGCGTGCCTGTCAATCTCGGTAGTAACGCGTTGGACCTGAGTGATTGTGCCTATTGGTGATGTGGTGCGAGTTCAGGCAGTTGCGCGTAGTAAGTTTTCAACCTTTCTCTAATTTTATTTCGCGAATTTTTTCCTACCTATTCAGGCACGCTAGCTGTTCGGGGACAATTTATTCCAGTTAAATTGTATTAGCTGCTGGTATGGATTGAACTTCTACTTCTACCAATTAATTTTAAATCTCGCTCTCCCAGGAGTTTATCTCATAACATCACGTCATCAGCGAATGACGGCGGTATTGATTTGCGTGGTGTCGGACGTCATGTGTTAATACCTAGCATGCATTTTATCTGTGGGTAATACTTATTTTATTGATTTTATTTATATGGTCGCATTTTTTAGATTTTGGGTTAGCAGTTTAATCGGGTGGACGAATAATCAGGTTCGTTTATTTTCATGATCTATATATTTTCCTTTTCCACTAGGGTCGTCCTGCAACGGGTTGGGTCGGTAAGATAATATTTTCAGTTGCACTATATTCAATAAATGGTATGATTTGATTTTATTAAATTACGGATGTTGAATCCTTTAGTATTATTTTTTAGCTATTGAAGTGGGATCCCCAACAAGATTCTTGCCGGCGATTTCAGCTTATTTATTATTTTAATAAAACTTTCACGGATATTATTAGTTCTTGATTTTTCTAGGAAATGATTGAAGGAATAGTTGATGTAATCTGGGGTTATCCCTTACCTAAAACCATGATAGGGCAGTTACTACTACAATATTTATTTGCAGTTTCAATTTATCAATAGAGTCTAATGTAAGTTCGTCACCTCTATGGGACTTTTCGTTTTATATTAAATGAATTTTTTTTTAACAAAATTAATTTAAGGTACTCCCTAATCCTCAGATATACTACCCTTCCCTTGGAGTTTATTGATTTTAGTTTTTCCTCCGGCACAATATCATATATCTTACTCATTCACTCTGATTTATGGAACCTTGCGGGGTTTTTTAATAGTTAAGTATCGAGGATACTTAAATTGATTGATTTCTTATTAAGGGTTCGGTAGATTTTTAAATTATTAATTCAGTTTAGTTCCAAACCTCTCATGGACAGTTTTTCCATCAAACATTATTCCATGGCTCCTCTCTTGACTCTATTTTATCGGGAATGACTTTCATATTTAAGAGATTTTCATTGTCTTTTATGTAGAAACGTTGGATATATAATGACGGTGTAACTGCATCTTCACTTATGAGTTTCCTTCAATGAGTGTTCATCGCTTTGCCTGGAGTTTATGTTCATCCAAAGGATTTCGATTGACTCTCAATATAACGTTAGTATTTTGTAACTATTGCGGGAATTAGTTTGAGCAATTTGGCTATCTATATCGAATTAAAGCCTTACCGTATCAAAAGTTCCTCACGGTTACATCACTGATTTTTGTACGAAGAAAAAAAAATTGGTTTTCATTTTTCCTAAGAGTGTTGAGGTTATGACGACTACTTGAACCTATAATTTTATTTAAATCCGTGATCTTAACTTGGAATTATTAATTATTAAGAGTTTAGGGTAACCGCTTAATATTTATGATTATATAAATTATTATCCACCATTTAAAATTCGTGATTAGTTGGATTTATAGTAATAGTTTGAATCTATAGTTGATTTTAAGAGTTATAACAACGATTTCGTTTATAATTCTCCGTTACCTTCCCTTAATTGACCTTATACGCACTGTGTTCATATTATATTTAATGAGTGCCCACTGGACTACTCGTGTGATGATTTTGAGCCGTGTGTAGAATAATTTAGGTCGAGTTTAAAGAAACTGAGAGACGAGGAAGTAGCCTAAAGACCGCTTCCTTATCTCTCCTTTCTTCTATACGGGGTAATATTGACGTTCCAGCTCCTGCGTTCCGCACGCCGGGCCTTCACGGGCACGAATCATTGGCGATATTCCACGCACTTACACGAATTCGAATAATATGTTTGATTTTAATGACTTGTGATATGTCTTTGGCTGTGGGCCGGAAAAATTTCGACAATTAAAAAACGATTTAGGCATCATAAATAATTTATTAAAATAATAAAATAAAATTACCGATCCAAGCATACACAAAAATATCATAAAAACATCACTCTCCCCACGCCGACACCCAAGCAGAGCTCAATCAAGGTTGCGAGGATGCGACGTGGAGAGAGCTTTGAAATAAACAAAACTCTTACTCACTTCGTAATAAGAATGATTTTCAAGTTTCAAAAACTGATTTAATGATTAAAATGGTGTAAAAATGAATCGGTATATATACCTATTTTTTGGCCCTAACCATGCGTGTTCTTTTTGATTTAGTAAAACAAATTTTGACCATGGAATTTTCTAGTGTATTCTAATCTTAATTTTTATTATTTTGCAATTTTATTTGATAATTTTCTTTTGAAATTTTTATTGAATTATTTCTAATTCAAATTTTTGATTTTATTTCATTTTCATGAAATTTCACATTTTGTTAAATTATCAAATTTCGGTCAAATTTGTTAGGTTTTCGTGTTATGTTTATATTTATATCGTGCGGATCTTGTTGCTTTTTGTTATTATTTTAATTAATTTTTTTGTTTATTATTTTATGTGTAATTGTCTTCCTTCTCATATTTTGATAGGGTTAATTGGTGTTTTAATAGGTTTGAATTTAAATCTGCATGTTATATTTGCATGTGTGTTACCGATTCATTTAAACATTTACAAGGCCGTTTGTGTTCTGGCCCAACAAATGAAACAAAAATAAAATTAAAATCAACTAATCCACAAAACTGTACAAATTGTAGCAGGTGTTTTAGTCTGTCACTCTCTTAACTACAGTCAATTAATAATAAATAAAATATTCAATTTAACCACTTGATACTCGTGCTGTACACAGATGGGTGACAAGCAATTTTATGAGGGTCTAATGGCTAACGAATCCCCATCAAGCGCCTGCATAAGAATTTAACCGCTAGCCCCCCGTCGAAGCCGACGTTGGTACTGTGTGCTAGTGAGTGAATATTAGGAAAGAGTAAGCCTCTTTTCAAAGACTGCCAATGTCCTAATATTCCTGTTGGGTCCATGAGCTATGGTAGAAGGCTCTGCTCTCAATTGCCTAACTGCTTTAATTTTTTCACAAATAAAACAAAAACCAAAACAAAGTTAACATTATTATTAATTATCAAATGAAAAAAAAAATATCGCAATTTAGTCTAATTCATAGTTTAGTGGCTCTCAAATCCCATTTGATTTGAGGATGTGTCCCACCTTAACTTTGTTTTGCCTTTCCCGTTCACTTTTGCCTGGCCTATTTTCTGCGGGTTTCTCTTCGGTTTTTCTTCAGACGGGGGTAAGCTCTCGTGCGTAGAAATCTTCACATCTATGTCCTTGCCAATCACAATCCAGATAATGATGGCCTCCTGCTCGATGGACAATTGACTGCCACACCGTACGAGTCCAGCTCGAATCTCGTCCTTTAATTTTAGTTCTGCGACCTCTTTGTCTTGTTCATGGATTCTCGGTTCCACCTGTTTTAATGATTCTTCTCACTGATTTAACTTCATCTGTAAGCTATCTAGTTCAGACTTCAGCTTGGCCACCTTTTCAGGCCTCATCCATGTCTGTTCAATACGCATACATCGACGTACTAAGGCTTCGGCCCGCTGATTTTGCACTATGACCTTATTTTGGTACTTTGCCACATCTCTTCGGAATCGTTCCGCCAATTGATTGTTCTGTTCCACTGGAATAAGTTAGCAGATAGTTAAGATATACATTTATCATTATTTGGTTATTATTAATTCATAAAAGTAATTTTATGAGTCTATATTAAAACGTTCCTTTTGGGGAATTACTGCATCATCTGAATGAGGGAGATTGTAATTTACCCCGTGATATAGTTTGGGAAGGTCTCTACAACAATGCTCGTATACACGACACTTGGCCGATGTGGTAGAAGCATTGTTAGGGACACCCTGATTCGTATCCCATTTCCAAATATTTTAGGGCAACATTAAAAATTTTTTTTATTAGTCTTGTAAGTTTTAATATATTATTATTAAGAAAAAGTCGGCAATATCGTTCTAAGGATCTCATTGTACGTCTGGAGAATGTATGATAATGTTAAAATATTTATAACAACAAAGATTAATGAAGAATACATGATAAGGACAATGTTTCCCACTAAATTGTGAACCATAATGTCAATAATAATGATAATAAATATAATATTTATAATAATAAGGATTGTGATAATAATGACGTTGCTAATGACTATTGTAAAACCGAAATAGTATGATGATGAGCATGACATTAGTAATAATAATAACAATTGTAACAGTAATGATAACAAAATAATAATAATAATAATAATAATAATAATAATAATAATAATAATAATAATAATAATAATAATTATAATAATGACTCTGTTAGTGCCCAAAATAATAACAATAGGACTGACCATGATTAACCATATAAAATTAAAATATGGAATTTTCACTATTATGAACATTAAAAATGGCATTAAAATTTTACATTTCAATTATAATCAATTAAATTAATAATCAAAGGAAATAAATCAATAATAGTACTATATAGTCTATTTCTCCTCCCAATATTGACCTATATAGATTGCTCAGTTTGCTCGCCGCATCTTCCCCTAGGAACATAATATAAAAAAATGAAATTTTGTATCGTGAAATCTATAATATACTGTATTTTTTAGACTCATTTTCAGCGACATGCCTACGGAATTCGTTACATATGTTGACGGAAATTACATCTCTCTCTATGGGTTCTAACTCTATCAATTTTCAACACCTTGAACGGATCTTCCGTATGGATTTTATATTTCTTAAATTTACATTTTATCTTGAAATATTTTTATTCAAACCAGTATGTTTGTCAGTAATATTGTTCAAGCTTAAATATGAAAAAAATTTCTTTTTGTCTTTAATTAGTTTAATTTCAATACAATCATCTTATTTTGATAATTCTTTCCAAATTAAAAGATAACTCAATAAATATATTTTACCGTAACTAAAGACTTTTATTACTATTAGGTTAAAGTTGAGATGATGTAGAATTTTTATTAGGATTTATATTTGTAATTAAAATAAGTAGGGGTTCAACTCGACCTTGTTTTTTTGAATAGAAGTCCTTATTTGGCAAAAAGTTTTTGTACATTTTTCATACTAATGGGAGCGTCTATAAATGTGACGAGAGATTTCGACTTTCAAAATAAAATTCTGTACTTTCGAATTAATTTCATTCAACATGATTTTTACACTTCAATAGTTAAGTTTTGTATCATTTAATGTAACATTTGTCTGGAATCTATCTTCGCTTTTACTTTCGTTTAGATAATTTGTTGAAGCTGACTTCTCTATATTTTCTTCGAATTGAAATTTTGTTACTTTTTATATTTAAACCATTCCCAGGGCCACCACGCGCGCTTTCGAGGGTTGGGCGATAGGATTTAAGAAGGGAGAATACAAGGTAGTTCCAGCTACGCCTTCAACGCGAGTTCCCCGCTAACCACCAGTTTTATCCGGGGTAAAAAAAATTAATTTTATTTACTTGCGCGCGTGAAAGTTATGGTATGTGGAATGCATTTGAACGCAAAACAAAAAATTAAAATTTATTCCTCGCGATGAAGGTTCAGTCATAAAAGTTCTTATCCGGTTAAAATCAAGATAAATTTATAAAAATGTTCTATATAAAGATAGGAAATCAAATAACAATCAAAAGAATATTAAATAAATAACAAAAAAAATTCATAAGGCTGTCTACAATAATAATGACGGACCATAATAATAAAAAATAAAAAAACAAAAAAAATTATGAACGTTAAAATAAAAATAATAAGGTTTACTTTGTAGTTTTTCCGATTTCTTCACAATGATTGATATAAAAATTTAAAATAGATTTAATAGTACAAATAGAGTTAAATATCATTTTTAAAAGAAAACGTTCTGATATTTGTTTGCCCAGCACTGCCTTATATATCACGATTTTCCTGTGTGTGTGAGTAGTAGGATATGAGCCCGCCAGATACAACCCCCTTAGGTTACGTAATTATTACATAACATTTGACCTCTGTACGCGCTGTTGCTACCTGGAGATTGACTTATGTCCAGTAGTTGCTGCGTAGTGATTGACCTTTGGTCAGTGACCTAATGATTACGTCACTTGATCACTAGTCACTACACACTTATTATGTCACTGGTCACACTTATTATGTCACTGGTCACTCGGAGACTAATTACCTAACTGTTATTATGTCACGTAGTTGTGGACCAACACACCTACCTTCTAGAACATTCCACACACATACCTTATTATGTCATGCAGTTGTGGACTAACACACCTACCTTCTAGAATCTTCCACACACCTACCAACTTCCACACACCTACCTTCTAGAACCTTCCACACACCTACCATCTTAAACATTTCACAAACACACCAACAAACTATCAACGATCCGCACCGATCCACACCGATCAGCTCACCTCATCGCCCATCAGCTCCCATCAATACCCATCATCCCCCAACACGCCTAAAACTACGTCTACAACTAAGTCGTAGACTTACCAAAATCACTCACTAGTACTATTCAAAATTTTATTAAATATAACAAGTTTGTTTCACAGTGAAAAGAATATGCTCAACATGAAGCATGCAATTCATACTGCAATCGTAGTAGAGAAGGATGAATTCAAATGTAAGTTATCAAGTATTTGATCAATCAGTCTCTTCTGCAATCGGCGTCTTCTGAATTTTCTTTTGCTTGATCTGATATGATGATTCATCGGCGTCGTCATCCGGCATTGCAAATATAAATTATGCAGTAATAAATACTACGAACTAAGCTCTGATTTGATTTTCTAAGTTTTCTAAATTCAATTACGACTTTTACAAAGGCAAAAGTCAGGTTAATAATATCGAATTTAAAGATAAATTACGAATGTAGTCTGAATCATTTCAAACAAAAAAAATAATTCTGATCTCAATAAAAAAGTTTAAGTTAGTTTAAATATCCATTATTTTAAATTAATTGCAGAAGTCTGGTAGAACTCCGTGCACATGGTAATACCATATTTTAGCTGAGTGCAGGATATTGCTCATTGCACATTCTTTTAGCAGACCTTCTGTTTGAAATGGTTCAATGCCAAGTTTACAAATCAGATCATAAGTTGATGGAGGAATCGAACCTAATGCCCCAATAATACAAGTGTAAAGCTCTACCTGATAATCAGGTTTGGCTACCTGTAATTCACTCTGAAGGAAGCTATATTTCTCAATATTTGCCTTATCAGTCAACTCAAAATGTGAAACAGAATCCATTGGACACTTAATATCAATCATGAATATTCTTTTTCTTTCAGTATCAGTTATTATAAGATCGACGCGTTGTTTAGAATTCAGGACAAGAGAACAAGAATGATCAACCACGATAATAAAATTAGGATTTTTTAGATTATTCGTTATTATCTTTATACAGTCATTGTGTCTCTCTAATGTCAGTATTTGGTGAACCTTACATGACTGTAAAGCATGAGACATAGTTTCATCCTCTTTCTCACAACGTCTACAAAGTCTAGAATCCCCTTTTCTATTAGGCTTTGCATCGATGTTAAGTGTATTAGTTCGCGCTCGATGTATAAAGTTCCATGCAAATTCGCCAAGTTTACTTTTAAAAATTGCTTTACTTATTTGAGGAGATAATTTTATAACCGCTGCAATCATGTCGCTTTTATTACTCAGTTGCCACTTTTGCATATATGAGTCGAACAATGCAGAGTGAAATATCTTAGAAATTGCTTTTCGAAACTTAGTCGTAAGTATGAAAGTTCCATGACTCTTTGTTATCAGATATAAAAAAACTTGCTCTTTAACAATATGAAAAGATACGGAAATTGAGTGTTCTCTTTTAAAGTAAATTATTGAAGTACGTGCACGTTGAAATCTCGTTTTCCTTCCACCATGATTCAATTTAGTTTCAGCACCATTAATCCAATCAAAACTTTGTTGTAATGTAGGCTCTTTGATTCCAAGACGAGGACCCGTTACAAACTTTAGAGAGTCAATATTAACTTTTCTCGAGTAATCGCAATTGGAAGTAAAGAGTCGGAAAAAGTGCACAATTGTTTGAGTATGATATTCATCAAGCAAATCGACACACGAAGCTCCACCATTTTCAGTTGAGTTGTATAAATAAACTGTCTCAGAATTGTGCGGCAAGTTCAAAATTCTTCTCAGATGGCCACGCAATTTACTTGAGTAATTGCCACAGGAATTAGTATTTCCTTGAGAAGCTGATAAAGCCATAGTTTTAATTTCACGTGTTCGGAATGCAAATGTTAGTCGAGAATGAATAAAAATCTTGTAGGCCTTGAGTTTTTGCCAACCAAATAAACCGGAATCTGCAATTGTTTTTGTGTCACTAACAACTTTATCAAGAATTGCATAGGGACTTTGATCATTGTCCTCGCCTACTGGAACACCAAGATATTGATAAAATTCTTTTGACAACAACTTTTTGATCTCCTTTTCATTTATCAAGATCTCACCATTGATGTTAACTCTGGGAAGCTGCATGTAGCCACACTTCTCCGGTTGGTATTCAAATCCTATTTCTGTAGCAGCTTCAACAGCAACATCAACAATTTTTTGAAGGTTCTCGACATTGTTTGCAACAAGTGCGATGTCATCTGCATAAGCTAGAACTTGAACGGGCAAATCACCAATCATAAATGGTTCAATACATGATCTACTTATTGCTTCAAGAACAGGATTAATGGCAATCGAGAAAAGAATCATTGAAAGAGAACATCCTTGTTTAACTCTTTTTTTGGTTGAAAGATTAGGTGTTACAATTGGGCCACAGCTGTAGAAAGATTGAGTGTCGGTGTAAAGTAATTTGACAATAGTAATAAATTCTTCGCTAACGCCAATAGTTTTCAGAACACTCCACAAGTAGTCATGAGGAACACTTCCAAATGCGTCCTTAATATCTAACCAAGCAATAGCTAATGGGAAATTCTTCCTATATTTCGAATGCTCAAGTGCAGAAGAAAGTATTGAATTGTGCTCGACACAACCTTCATGGACAGAGCCACCCTTTTGCTCAATATGCAAATTATCGTTACAAATCACCCATGATGTTAGGCGTGTAGTTAAAATAGACGCAAAGACTTTATAAATAACAGACAGCAGAGCTATTGGTCACCAAGATGAAACTTTATCATAATTATCTGTCTTATCAGGTTTCGGAATTAGTATAGTCTTGAAAGTTTTCCAGCTAGTCGGAATGATTTTACTACTGATGATTTTATTAAACAGGAAACTTAACAAAATACCTTCAGGGTCAAGAGGTTCAAGATCTTTGTATTGAATACCATCATTACCCGGTGAAGTGTTATCAGCTCTCTTTAATTCGTAAATAACTTCAAACGGTAAAATATCTACAAGATTGAGAACATTTGTCGTGCTTCGACAATCTTTAAGAATTTGTTTTCCATGAATTCGATACTGGGTCCTCGTGGCTAAATTGGTTCAGAATATCCTGAATTTCAGGCCTGACAGTGACTGGTAAGTCATTAATAATTTTATAAAAAGTTAATTTCATATTAATTAAAAATTATGATCTACTTTTATATTTACTTATTATATTTGAGTTTTGTTTACTTCCTAGGTATGGTTCGTGGGATTTAATTTCAGTGAAATTATTTAAGTGAGGAATTTGTCGAATAATGCTTTCAACTATTTGGTTAACATCAGCATTTTCAAAACTAATCATTAATTCAAATACTTTATTTTTACGCTGTTGTAAGTCAAATTTAATTGTTTCTTTTGCTTTTGTTAAAATTTTCTCTTTATCTTTGTTATTAATCTCAGAAACAATTGGAAGAACAGAGTTGATAATTCTTGCTATTTCTCTCAAATTAATGTTTTCAAGGCACATATCATGCGCATAGTTGTTGATGAAAGCACATATTAGAATTTTACTGAGCAAACCTGAACCACGAACATCATGTGGACATTTGCCTGCTCTAATGGCACAACCACGTGAGTTTCTTATTTCATTTATTTTAGTAACTAATACTTTACAAATAAATGTATAGTTTAGGCTGACATCAAGTGTTGTTGGATCCAGAAAGTAATGCTCGTCAGTGTTATAATCAATTACCATTAGTGTTTCCCGAGACTTTGGTGGAGCAAAAATGGCAAATACAACTTTCGCGTTTTGGAGGCACTTATAATTCAAATGTTCATTCAAATAATGAGTACAATCGTCAAGAATAGCAGTACACATTGTGAAACCCAAAAGAACGAAGTCTGTTGATAAACTTAAATTATTAAAATATTTTATTAAAATGCTGTCTGTAATCTTTCCATTTATTGGATTTAAATTTAATGAAATTTCAACACACTCTTTAGTGTTGATATCATCAAGTAGCTTATATATTTTAGCATGTTGAAAATCCCGATCTAAAATCAATTTTTCCAAAAACACAATGAAAGCAGTGGCATGAAAAGTTGGATCATCTGAAATGAAGCAGCGGTGGAGAATACCATGATTTATTTGAAATTTTATTTTCATACTCAAGAAAAAACTATTTAAATAATCCGTAAAGTTTCCTCCTATTTCGGTTAGTCTATCAGAAATATCAGTCTTTCGAAAATCGAAAATATTACAAGTCATACGACGGGTCGAATAGAGAAGTAAACACCAATAATTTTCATTGGGAATTATGCTAATGACATGTTGAACGTCTTTGAACTGCCGAAAGTTGACGTTCTCAATGATATAATTATTATTTTGGGCTATTAAATTGATAGTTAGATCCTGGGAAAGAACAAGTATATTAGTATTGCTTTTAAACCATTTACTTAAGAGGAATGACACACATGACTTTTGAAATTTTGGTTTAATATTAATACTGTTATTGATGTTTCGTTTTTGTTTTTCAAGAGTAAGCGCAATTGCTTTTTTAAAATTGATTCCCATCAAATTATTTTTAGGAAGGCCCCCACCGATAACTTGGGATACTTTGTTTGAGCCAAAAATTTGAAAATCATGCACCTCTCGTCTTATCCCATCTATAAAATTGTTAGGAAAAGTGTCCAAACCTTGACTTATAAGAATTGCATAAGCACAAATAAAAGGACCGCAATCAAAACTGTTCTCTTGATATATAAGATTTTGGAAAGGGTGACAAGATGAAGCCACTTGAAGTTTGAAAATCTTATTTAAAGCAATGTTAATCTTAAGAGTAGCATTAAATACTGCATCTGGAATTGAGATAATATTTTCTTTAATGTCTGAAGATAGAATACTAATAATAAAGCACGGTAAATGTGCAAATGTAGGATTACTGATATGCCGTTCAAGGTATTGGTCAATGTCATCGTCAGTAAACCACACTTTTGGATCACGAAGTTTAGTATTTTTTAATTTAGTGCATTCTGCATCAGTCTTTTCAGAGATTGTGGCAGATTCTAAGACTGATGCTGGCACGTCCCTTCACTTGGACATTGCCTTTGACACTTTTAGATTTTGCCTAGTCATCATTTTTTTATTTTCTGTAATTTTTAATTCCAAATAAGATAATTCTTTGATACTAAATCCAACGATAGATCTGGATGAATTGGCTTCGCCGAAAGTGGCAATTGATTTTGTCCATTTGATCTTTGAGAAATACAATCTAATAATTGCTGGGAAAAAATTATTTGATTTTGTAGAATTGTCTTGAAAATAACCAGTTCTGATGAACGATCAACGATCCGCACCGATCCACACCGATCAGCTCACCTCATCGCCCATCAGCTCCCATCAGTACCCATCATCACCCAACACGCCTACAACTACGTCTACGACTAAGTCGTAGACTTACCAAAATCACTCATATAAAAATTTATTAATATAACAATTTTGAATTTTTCATATCGGACACAGCTCTACATGGAGCTTGCCGTTCTGAGACTCTCCAAAAGCAAAAGATCCAATTGAGTTTCGATATTTCATCTTATTGTTGAGGAACTCTTGACGCAGTTGCAATCGAATTTTCTCTAAATTGTCCTCGGTTCTGATTCTCTTTCATCGGCATTTTCATCCGGCATTGAATCTCCATTGGCTTTTGATGCAGCACCTTTGTAGTGGAAGCTGATCACAAATCTAAGACATCAAAGTAGATTCGGTCATTGGAATTCAGCATTTGATTATCGCCTTCTGACATCTGCCCAGATTTATTATTGATAATTGACATTGATTGTTGAGGTCCATTTCTTTATCGAATATTGAATCTTTGTCTGCTTTTATTTCCATCCTTCAGAACTAAGTTTTCAGCAGATTTGGGAAAAATACCATCAGGCTTCTTCATTCTAGATTAATTTGCTTCTAAGTGTAGACAGAGAGTTTAATTTTATGCAAAGTTAAACCTTTCCCTGGAAGAGGGTGGAATTCATTAATTAACACAATAAATCACATACACAAGTCAAATGGCAATTTTAACTCAAACATTAATTAAATCGAAATTTTTCAAGATTTACCAAAATACCCGTCTTGTGGTAGTGCCACCGTTTAGCAGAATGTGAAATATTGCTTAGCGCACAATCTTTTAATAAACCTTTCAGGTGAGTTCGATCAACTCCAATCTTTAAAAGTAATTCAGGAGTCTTTGGAGGAAAGGAACCTAAAGAGCCGATGATACAGATATCAAGCTTCACTTTGAAGTCAGGTTTGGCATCTTGTATTTGCATTTTCAACGAATCGTATTTTTGTAAATTAAGAAGATCTACTAGTGCAAAATTATTAATTGTATCACATGGACATTTCATGTCAACTAAAAATATTTTTTTCCGCACCATGTCAGTGATCATTAAATCTACTCGCTCTTTCGATTCAGGAACAAGTGAACATACATGGTCAACAACAACAATCAAATTTGAATTTTTCGACAAGTGAGACGAAATCAGATCAAGACAATCATTGTGCCTCTCAGAACCAAGAGTCAAATGGATTTTACAAGATTGAATAATATGCGACATTGTTTTGTCTTCAGTGTGACATAATCGACACAGTCTTTTATTACCTTTATTATGTGGTTTTGCATTGATGGACCAAGTATTTGTACGAGCACGATGGATAAAGTGCCAAGCAAACTCAGCTTTATTAATTTTTGGTGAAAGTTTAATGGCTGAGGCAATGAAATTTGAAGTGCAGCCTTTTTCCCATTTCGAAAGATACGAGTCACAGAGAGCCATGTGCAAGACTTTTGAAGTAGTTTTACGCAAATCAGGAGTAAGAATAAATGTCCCACGTTTTTCTGATGTAATGAAGAGTGAAGGTTGACCTTTGGTGACAATAAACATAATATTAATATCATGTTCTTTCTTAAAAAAAGCAATCGCAATTCTAGCTCGTTGAAAACGAGTTTTCTTACCAGAATGCCGAGGTTTTGGCTCTTTCCCATTGATCCAATCAAACGTTTCTTGCAAAGTCAGATTGATAATACCAAGTCGCGGACCAGCTACAAAGTTCAAAGAATCAAGGTTAACTTTTCTCGCAAATTCACAAATAGAAGTAAAAAGTCGGAAAAAGTGTGTTATTGTCTGTGTGTGGTATTCGTCAAGTAGGTCAACACAGTTTGCCCCTCCGTTTTCAGTTGAATTATAAAACTAAAATACTTCCGAGTGGTCAGGCAAAGACATCATTTTCCTAAAACAATTTCTTAATTGGCTAGTGATGTTTACAGTCAGATTATTGTTGGCATTGGATTTTGCTAGTGCACTTGTTTTAATCTCTCGTGTTCTAAAAGGAAATACTAAACGAGAATGTAAAAAGATTTTGTACGCTTTCAGTTTTTGCCATCCAAGTAAGTCAGAGTCAGCAATTTTCCTAGTATCAGAAACAACTTTCTTAAGAATGTCATATGGACTCTGATCGGTTTCTTCACCCACAGGCACTCCAAGATATTGGTAGAATTCACTTGAAGCTAATCTTTTAATTTTAATGTCATTTATAAGAATTTGACTTTCTGTTTCGATAAGAGGAAGTTCGATATAACCGCATTTTTCAGGACGGTATTCAAAGCCAATTTCAGATGCAATTACAACAGCAATGTTTGTTACTCTCTGTAATTCGTAAGCAGACTTTGATACAAGAGCAATGTCATCAGCGTACGCAAGGATTTTAACTTCAGATTCACCAATCATAAATGGTTCACATTTAGATCGGGATACCGCTTCAAGAACTGGATTAATTGCTAAAGCAAACAATATCATAGAGATAGGACATCCTTGCTTAACACCTTGTCTGATTGCAATATTTGGAATCAAGATAGGACCACAACTATAGAAAGTACTTGTATCGGAATACATCCTCTCAAGAATAGTCACAAATTCCCCATCAACCCCAACAAATCGAAGTAAAGACCACATGTAGGCATGAGGAACACTCCCAAAAGCATCCTTAATGTCAAGCCAAGTAATAGCAAGTTGAGAGTTCTTGCTGTATTTAGAGTGCTCTAAAGCTGACGAAAGAATTGAATTGTGTTCCACACATCCATCGTGTCTAGAGCCACCTTTCTGACCGATATGCAACAGATTGTTCTTATTTATCCAAAATGTTAAACGATTAGCTAAACAAGAGGCAAACAGTTTGTAGATAACTGAAAGTAGTGCAATTGGACGCCAAGACGACACACTATCATATTTATCACCTTTACCGGGTTTTGGAATTAGCAACGTTTTAAAGGATTTCCAGCTATCTGGTATAAACTTTTTAGAAATAATTTTATTAAATAAAAAAGTTAGTAGTTTACCCTCGGGATCCAGCATCACCAGGTCTCGATATTTTATACCATCAACACCAGGACTTGTGTTGTCAGCTTTCTTGAGCTCAAATAATACCTCAGAATTCGATAAATATTTAAGTTTAAGTTTTTTATCAGAACGATTACAAAATTTAAACACCTTATCCCAAGTTCGGTCTAAAGGAATTTTGTGCTCAAAATTCGCTATAATGTTTTCATATTTAGGTCTAACATCCACATCTACATCATTAATGATCGTGTTTACAGTAGTTTTCATGTCACTGTTGAAATTTTTAATTAAATTACTTTTATTAATTTGAGATTCTACTCTTTCTATATTGCCCAAGTAAGGTTTGTGTGTTGGCACAGTTTTAATAGAAATTTTATCCAAAATTACATCGACGATTTCATCAACATTCATTTTAAATACTTTTATTAAAAGTTGATCAATTTTATTTTTACGTTCTTTTAAATTTTCACTTTCTTTATGATTTTCATTAATTATATTATTTTCTAAGGATTTAACTTTTTTTATTTCACTAACTATTGGAAGGAAGGAGCTTACCACATTACCAATTTGTCTTAAATTCAAACCAACTAAAGGCAAATCATTGGCATAATTTGACATGTAAGAACAAAACAGAATTTTGCTTACTAAACCTGAACCACGAATATCATGTGGGCATTCACCAAGATTTAATACACGATTAGGTGATTCTCTAATTTCATTAATTTTATTTCTTAGAATCTTACAAGTAGACAAATAATTATCATTTCCTAAAAGAGTTGTTGGGTTTAAAAGGTAATATTCATCAGTGTTGTAGTCTATGATAAAAAGAATTTCACGAAATTTTGGAGGTGCTACAATGGCGAATATAACTTGTGCTTTGATAATATTATCATAGTTTAAAAATCATTTAAATAGCGAGTGCAATCATCCATAATAGCAGTGCACATTGCTGAATTTAGGAATATAAAATTGCTGGGTAAATTTAAATTTTTAAAATATTTTGTGATAATTTCATCATTAATTGAAAAATTAATTAAATTTAAATTTTTACAGATCTCATTTGTTATTTGTAGTTTAAATGATTTTAAAGTTTCATTGATTTTAGTAAATGAAAGGATATTACCAAAGAAGAATCTCTCGAGAAATTCAATAAACGCAGAAGCAAAAAATGTGGATCTTCAGATCTAAACGAGAAGTGAGTCTGGTTATGATTAACAATAAAATTGACTTTCGCAGTAGAAATGAAGAATTTATTCAGATAATCAGTCATGCTTTCACCAATACTGACAAGTCTCTCATTTAAGACTCTGCCTTGAAAGTTTAAGATGTAGCTGCGCTCGAATACAGGGGAAAATATATACAGACACCAGTATGGGTTGTTTGGAATGACAGCAATTACATACTTTACTCGTAAATTGCCTAAATGTGACGTTTTCTCTTATAAATTGATTATTATGTGCAATAAGATTCAACGTCAATTCAGGAGACAATACGGTTATATAATTTTTATTACTAAACCATTCTTTTATTAAAGAAGGTACACAGGAATTCTCATTTTGGAGAGAAGCTTTATAAGGAAGTGCTACTTTTGGTGGTCTTGTTACATTTTGGAAGCGTTTAAAAATAGGCAGTGTCGTTATACCACCCCCAGAGACTTTTGGTGGATTCTGAAATTTAGTAGTTTGGAATCGATGGACATTTTTACGTATTGTTTCAATAAAGTTGTTGGGAAATGTTTGCCATTCTTGGCTTATCAGCATAGCATACGCGCAGATGTAAGGTCCACAATCGTAATTATTATCCTGGTAAACAAGGTTATCATGGGGGTGAAAGGTTACAGCAGATTTGAGATCAAAAAGATTATTTAAAGCCATCGTGATTTTAAGTGAACTTGACTTATTAATAAGGTTATGCCGTTTACGGAGAATTGGGTCAAAAAAATAGGAAATTTTAGTCAATTTACAGTAAACAAAAAGGATCCAATGAGATCCATTGATGTTAAGAGGGCATAATATTATTTGCGCTTTAAAAAGATTATCTGGCATTGGAAATATTTCGTCTTTGCAATTCGAACTTAAAATTTCGACGATAAAACATTTGACCGGTGCAAAGTTTGGATTACCGATGTGACTCTCAAGATAATAGTCAATATCATCATCGGTAAACCAGATTTTGGGGTCGCGTTCAGGAAAAAAGTAATTAATTATAGTGCTATCTGCATCAGTCTCTTCAGAGATTGGAACAGATATTGAAACTGATGCAGGCACTTCCCTTCATTTAGATTTTTGTGCCTTGGGTTTTACAGCTTGTTTTGATGTTATTTCTTTCAGAGGTTTATCTATAGTAACTTGCTCAGTTTCGTCAATGTCTGTTGGGAAAGTATCCAACTGACCAACTATAACTGTGTCAGGAGTGGGATTGACCGGTTCCACTATTAAGATATTTAAGTTTTCATTAGGAGATACGTCTATATTATTGTCTACAACTGCTTCTCGCTCTTCAAAAAGTTCATTTGACTGAATGAGTTTAGTTATGAAATCACTCATTTTTAGTGTACAAATTTTTCTACAATTGAAGGGTATGCGATAGTTAAAATTATCTTTATTTAGAAATCGTTTTTTGCCCCTAATAATAAAATAAAGCATTCTCTTTGCTTTAACCAAATCATCTACATCATTGTCGATTTCTATGTTATTAATTTTTTCACCTAAACTAGTTAAAAATTTCAGTTGGTCGGATTTGGAAGTATAAGATTGGTCAATCACCCCAAGAAAGTTATTGATTTCAATTATAGTTTCAGGACAAATGATATTGTGGATTCTGTCAATTTCACCAGACAATTTCCATTGTTTGAGCTTCAAAAGTTTTTCTTTACAACTTGAACTATAATGGGAAGAAGAAGGAATCAATTCAATCAATTTTGAAGCCCACAATTCAATATTATCAAGATTTAAGAAAGCACAAGTCTCAAGATCTAGAATTGAGTGCATTAACAAACAATTAACAATATAGTTTTGAACATAATTTTCATATGTTCCTTTTGTTGAAGTATCAAAATTGCCTTTTAAATTTAGGTAATTTAAATGAAAAATTATATCAACCAGTTTCTCTGGAGACTTTGGTTGACATAAAAGAGAATTTAAAATATTATCATATTCAGATAAACCAAAGAGACTAAACAAACCAAGGTTAAACATGATATCGGATTCAGATTCCACTTGTGGAAACTGAGAATCATTTAATTTATCAATCTTAACAAATTTACCCCCCACAAATGAGATCTGTTGAGGAAATGTTTCTTCAATTTTAAATTTATTAATTAAATTAATTAATTTTTCAGGGTTTTCATCTATGCTTTTTTTTTCGATGAAAAAAAGTTCCTGAATTTCAGGGAATGAGTTAAATAGTTCTTTAATTTGTGAACGGGACAGTTCAGTAATTTTTTGGCCCAACTCACCCTCGATCTCAAAACTATTTAACAAATCCAACATTAAAAAATCACCATCCTTATATTTAATTTGGGATTTAACCAAATAGTCGGGTAGGCTATTTTTAATTTTTAATAAAGTAATTATTTTATTTATTTGTTCCTCTCTGACTGTGACATTACTAATATTAGTTGTCTCAGTCAGTTTATCTGAAAGAACAAATAAAAACTTCTTTATCGATAAAGAAGCAGGGATAAATTTATTCATATTGTAATTTTTAACAATCTTTGAGTTTATTAAAGATGTTTTGATTTTTAAGTTTTTAGTAATTTTAGATTTTACTTTACTACTATTATAAAAATCAATTGTAACACATATATTATTACAGTAAACCCTCCAACTGCACGGTAGATACGTTCCACAAAAACAACGCGCAAACCGAAACCGCGCACTGTGAACCCGATTTTATATGTAATTATGGGGTTAGGTTCCAGATATTACAAAAATATTAAAAAATATAATAAAAAGTCTTTATTCAACGACTAATATACATATTTACATTTATATAAACATAAAAACTAATAAAAACAGTCTCAATTCATTGCTTTTACATAATTAATATTACTATTATAAAAATTAATAAAAATTTAACATAAATAAAAATTATAAAAAACAATACAAGAACTAAAAAACAGTCTCAATTCAACGACTAAACATAAATAAAAATTAACATAAGTAACGTTATATTAATCACTGATACATGCTGATGAGCTTGATTCTATTGGCTGTGATTGTATATTTTTTGGAAAAAAGCTTCTTAACACTGATTGCTTACCAGCTTTTTGTTTTTCTTTATAAATTTCAGCATATGGTGCTAAAGCTGCTGTCAGATTTTGCCAGCTTTTTCCATTATTATATATAAGGTGTAGAAATTATTAAAAACCTATTAAATCAAAATGAGTATTAAATCAAAAATCAAAAATTTTATTTATACTTACTTTATAACACTCTTTAATTGATGTAATAATTTTTTATTACGGTTATATCTAATGCACACGAATAAGATTTTTTTGAATTTAATACTAATATATTTTTAATTAAATAAACACTTGTATAAATATCTATTAATTAAAACTATGTAATTTTACATCCTAATCCTAACCACATCAGTAGAAAAATGAAACTGCCTTTATTATTTTTATATAAAAAATACAGTGCATCGAAATACGATGAATCACTATTTTCACTACCATATGTATTCGTAGTTTTACGGGATTCACCATAAAAAATTAAATTGACATGATTTTTCTTGTTAAAATAGACAAAAACAAAAAAAAACCGCGCAGCTACGAAATTTTTAGCGCGCAGATCGAAATTTTGGTATTAAAGGTTTGGCCGCGCAATTGCGAAATCGCGCAATGAAAAACCGCGCAGTTGGAGGGTTTACTGTATTTCTAAAAAAGAAATTTTTAAATCCAGCTATATTTAGGGGATTATCTATTTTAGAAATTTTGGTCAACTCGATATTTAATACCTCAGATTTCTTTTCTGATTCTTTACTTTTCAATAAAGCAAATAAATTGGGAAATAGCTTAAAAAACTGTTGCCTCTCTTTGGAATCTAAAACTCTAACAAATAGCGAAAATTTTACTCTAGAAGTATGCTCTATTGTCATTTTAGAAACTTTCTTAGAAGGAACAATTTTAGTTGATAACTTAAGACAAGGAACCTTATCTTGGACTAAAAGAGCTGAAGGAAGTTCACTAACAAGATTAGTCTTAACAATTGAAAGAGGTTCCTTAACATGACTAGTTTTAAAAATACAATTTAATTTATTATTATTGTCAAAACCACCATTCAAACCAGATATAAAATAATTTAAAGTATTAACAATAGAATCCATCTTACCGTTCAGAAGCTCATTACTTCTTTCCAATGCATGAAATCTTTCATTAATCTGGAAAACAGGCATATCTTCAGAAGGCACACGAGAGCCAGGTACTGATTCATTCCGAAATTCCTCTTCCTGCTTCGATTTTGCATTAAGTTGTTCGAAAAACCGCTGAAAAAGAGCAGCAAATTCTCCGATTTCGATTTTCATAACGTTAATTTTAAAAATAACGTGCAACTTCTTATGAAATATTCTAAAATCAAAAGGATTATTAGGTAATGAACATTTAGGATTGAACATTTATTTTTAAGACGAGTTTGATGTTAATTTATTATGTTTAATGATTATTTTATAGTGTTTTATGTAATAATATAATTAACAATTGAAAATTTCATGAAAATATAATTTTTTAATATATCACATGCAAGTAACATGAATCAATGAGGTAAACGAAACTATTGCGTTTATATGAAGTAAACAGTATAATAATAATACCAATAGTACTAGTGAGTGATTTTCCTAAGTCTACGACTTAGTCGTAGCGTAGTTGTAGGCGTGTTGGGTGATGATGGGTACTGATGGGAGCTGATGGGCGATGAGGTGAGCTGATCGGTGTGGATCGGTGCGGATCGTTGATCGTTCATCAGAACTGGTTATTTTCAAGACAATTCTACAAAATCAAATAATTTTTTCCCAGCAATTATTAGATTGTATTTCTCAAAGATCAAATGGACAAAATCAATTGCCACTTTCGGCGAAGCCAATTCATCCAGATCTATCGTTGGATTTAGTATCAAAGAATTATCTTATTTGGAATTAAAAATTACAGAAAATAAAAAAATGATGACTAGGCAAAATCTAAAAGTGTCAAAGGCAATGTCCAAGTGAAGGGACGTGCCAGCATCAGTCTTAGAATCTGCCACAATCTCTGAAGAGACTGATGAAGAATGCACTAAATTAAAAAATACTAAACTTCGTGATCCAAAAGTGTGGTTTACTGACGATGACATTGACCAATACCTTGAACGGCATATCAGTAATCCTATATTTGCACATTTACCGTGCTTTATTATTAGTATTCTATCTTCAGATATTAAAGAAAATATTATCTCAATTCCAGATGCAGTATTTAATGCTACTCTTAAGATTAACATTGCTTTAAATAAGATTTTCAAACTTCAAGTGGCTTCATCTTGTCACCCTTTCCAAAATCTTATATATCAAGAGAACAGTTTTGATTGCGGTCCTTTTATTTGTGCTTATGCAATTCTTATAAGTCAAGGTTTGGACACTTTTCCTAACAATTTTATAGATGGGATAAGACGAGAGGTGCATGATTTTCAAATTTTTGGCTCAAACAAAGTATCCAAAGCTATCGGTGGGGGCCTTCCTAAAAATAATTTGATGGGAATCAATTTTAAAAAAGCAATTGCGCTTACTCTTGAAAAACAAAAACGAAACATCAATAACAGTATTAATATTAAACCAAAATTTCAAAAGTCATGTGTGTCATTCCTCTTAAGTAAATGGTTTAAAAGCAATACTAATATACTTGTTCTTTCCCAGGATCTAACTATCAATTTAATAGCCCAAAATAATAATTATATCATTGAGAACGTCAACTTTCGGCAGTTCAAAGACGTTCAACATGTCATTAGCATAATTCCCAATGAAAATTATTGGTGTTTACTTCTCTATTCGACCCGTCGTATGACTTGTAATATTTTCGATTTTCGAAAGACTGATATTTCTGATAGACTAACCGAAATAGGAGGAAACTTTACGGATTATTTAAATAGTTTTTTCTTGAGTATGAAAATAAAATTTCAAATAAATCATGGTATTCTCCACCGCTGCTTCATTTCAGATGATCCAACTTTTCATGCCACTGCTTTCATTGTGTTTTTGGAAAAATTGATTTTAGATCGGGATTTTCAACATGCTAAAATATATAAGCTACTTGATGATATCAACACTAAAGAGTGTGTTGAAATTTCATTAAATTTAAATCCAATAAATGGAAAGATTACAGACAGCATTTTAATAAAATATTTTAATAATTTAAGTTTATCAACAGACTTCGTTCTTTTGGGTTTCACAATGTGTACTGCTATTCTTGACGATTGTACTCATTATTTGAATGAACATTTGAATTATAAGTGCCTCCAAAACGCGAAAGTTGTATTTGCCATTTTTGCTCCACCAAAGTCTCGGGAAACACTAATGGTAATTGATTATAACACTGACGAGCATTACTTTCTGGATCCAACAACACTTGATGTCAGCCTAAACTATACATTTATTTGTAAAGTATTAGTTACTAAAATAAATGAAATAAGAAACTCACGTGGTTGTGCCATTAGAGCAGGCAAATGTCCACATGATGTTCGTGGTTCAGGTTTGCTCAGTAAAATTCTAATATGTGCTTTCATCAACAACTATGCGCATGATATGTGCCTTGAAAACATTAATTTGAGAGAAATAGCAAGAATTATCAACTCTGTTCTTCCAATTGTTTCTGAGATTAATAACAAAGATAAAGAGAAAATTTTAACAAAAGCAAAAGAAACAATTAAATTTGACTTACAACAGCGTAAAAATAAAGTATTTGAATTAATGATTAGTTTTGAAAATGCTGATGTTAACCAAATAGTTGAAAGCATTATTCGACAAATTCCTCACTTAAATAATTTCACTGAAATTAAATCCCACGAACCATACCTAGGAAGTAAACAAAACTCAAATATAATAAGTAAATATAAAAGTAGATCATAATTTTTAATTAATATGAAATTAACTTTTTATAAAATTATTAATGACTTACCAGTCACTGTCAGGCCTGAAATTCAGGATATTCTGAACCAATTTAGCCACGAGGACCCAGTATCGAATTCATGGAAAACAAATTCTTAAAGATTGTCGAAGCACGACAAATGTTCTCAATCTTGTAGATATTTTACCGTTTGAAGTTATTTACGAATTAAAGAGAGCTGATAACACTTCACCGGGTAATGATGGTATTCAATACAAAGATCTTGAACCTCTTGACCCTGAAGGTATTTTGTTAAGTTTCCTGTTTAATAAAATCATCAGTAGTAAAATCATTCCGACTAGCTGGAAAACTTTCAAGACTATACTAATTCCGAAACCTGATAAGACAGATAATTATGATAAAGTTTCATCTTGGTGACCAATAGCTCTGCTGTCTGTTATTTATAAAGTCTTTGCGTCTATTTTAACTACACGCCTAACATCATGGGTGATTTGTAACGATAATTTGCATATTGAGCAAAAGGGTGGCTCTGTCCATGAAGGTTGTGTCGAGCACAATTCAATACTTTCTTCTGCACTTGAGCATTCGAAATATAGGAAGAATTTCCCATTAGCTATTGCTTGGTTAGATATTAAGGACGCATTTGGAAGTGTTCCTCATGACTACTTGTGGAGTGTTCTGAAAACTATTGGCGTTAGCGAAGAATTTATTACTATTGTCAAATTACTTTACACCGACACTCAATCTTTCTACAGCTGTGGCCCAATTGTAACACCTAATCTTTCAATCAAAAAAAGAGTTAAACAAGGATGTTATCTTTCAATGATTCTTTTCTCGATTGCCATTAATCCTGTTCTTGAAGCAATAAGTAGATCATGTATTGAACCATTTATGATTGGTGATTTGCCCGTTCAAGTTCTAGCTTATGCAGATGACATCGCACTTGTTGCAAACAATGTCGAGAACCTTCAAAAAATTGTTGATGTTGCTGTTGAAGCTGCTACAGAAATAGGATTTGAATACCGACCGGAGAAGTGTGGCTACATGCAGCTTCCCAGAGTTAACATCAATGGTGAGATCTTGATAAATGAAAAGGAGATCAAAAAGTTGTTGTCAAAAGAATTTTATCAATATCTTGGTGTTCCAGTAGGCGAGGACAATGATCAAAGTCCCTATGCAATTCTTGATAAAGTTGTTAGTGACACAAAAACAATTGCAGATTCCGGTTTATTTGGTTGGCAAAAACTCAAGGCCTACAAGATTTTTATTCATTCTCGACTAACATTTGCATTCCGAACACGTGAAATTAAAACTATGGCTTTATCAGCTTCTCAAGGAAATACTAATTCCTGTGGCAATTACTCAAGTAAATTGCGTGGCCATCTGAGAAGAATTTTGAACTTGCCGCACAATTCTGAGACAGTTTATTTATACAACTCAACTGAAAATGGTGGAGCTTCGTGTGTCGATTTGCTTGATGAATATCATACTCAAACAATTGTGCACTTTTTCCGACTCTTTACTTCCAATTGCGATTACTCGAGAAAAGTTAATATTGACTCTCTAAAGTTTGTAACGGGTCCTCGTCTTGGAATCAAAGAGCCTACATTACAACAAAGTTTTGATTGGATTAATGGTGCTGAAACTAAATTGAATCATGGTGGAAGGAAAACGAGATTTCAACGTGCACGTACTTCAATAATTTACTTTAAAAGAGAACACTCAATTTCCGTATCTTTTCATATTGTTAAAGAGCAAGTTTTTTTATATCTGATAACAAAGAGTCATGGAACTTTCATACTTACGACTAAGTTTCGAAAAGCAATTTCTAAGATATTTCACTCTGCATTGTTCGACTCATATATGCAAAAGTGGCAACTGAGTAATAAAAGCGACATGATTGCAGCGGTTATAAAATTATCTCCTCAAATAAGTAAAGCAATTTTTAAAAGTAAACTTGGCGAATTTGCATGGAACTTTATACATCGAGCGCGAACTAATACACTTAACATCGATGCAAAGCCTAATAGAAAAGGGGATTCTAGACTTTGTAGACGTTGTGAGAAAGAGGATGAAACTATGTCTCATGCTTTACAGTCATGTAAGGTTCACCAAATACTGACATTAGAGAGACACAATGACTGTATAAAGATAATAACGAATAATCTAAAAAATCCTAATTTTATTGTCGTGGTTGATCATTCTTGTTCTCTTGTCCTGAATTCTAAACAACGCGTCGATCTTATAATAACTGATACTGAAAGAAAAAGAATATTCATGATTGATATTAAGTGTCCAATGGATTCTGTTTCACATTTTGAGTTGACTGATAAGGCAAATATTGAGAAATATAGCTTCCTTCAGAGTGAATTACAGGTAGCCAAACCTGATTATCAGGTAGAGCTTTACACTTGTATTATTGGGGCATTAGGTTCGATTCCTCCATCAACTTATGATCTGATTTGTAAACTTGGCATTGAACCATTTCAAACAGAAGGTCTGCTAAAAGAATGTGCAATGAGCAATATCCTGCACTCAGCTAAAATATGGTATTACCATGTGCACGGAATTCTACCAGACTTCTGCAATTAATTTAAAATAATGGATATTTAAACTAACTTAAACTTTTTTATTGAGATCAGAATTATTTTTTTTGTTTGAAATGATTCAGACTACATTCGTAATTTATCTTTAAATTCGATATTATTAACTTGACTTTTGCCTTTGTAAAAGTCGTAATTGAATTTAGAAAACTTAGAAAATCAAATCAGAGCTTAGTTCGTAGTATTTATTACTGCATAATTTATATTTGCAATGCCGGATGACGACGCCGATGAATCCTCATATCAGATCAAGCAAAAGAAAATTCAGAAGACGCCAATTGCAGAAGAGACTGATTGATCAAATACTTGATAACTTACATTTGAATTCATCCTTCTCTACTACGATTGCAGTATGAATTGCATGCTTCGTGTTGAGCATATTCTTTTCACTGTGAAACAAACTTGTTATATTTAATAAAATTTTGAATAGTACTAGTGAGTGATTTTGGTAAGTCTACGACTTAGTCGTAGACGTAGTTGTAGGCGTGTTGGGGGATGATGGGTGATGATGGGTACTGATGGGAGCTGATGGGCGATGATGGGAGCTGATCGGTTTTGCGTTTTTTGTATCAAAACTTAATTTAGTTTTTAATTATTTTCTTTTTCTTTTAAACTTTCCATTTTTCCTTCTAGATTTAGTATTTAGTTTTCCCGCTCAAAAACACACAGGCATTATTGTGCTGGTCAAATAAATTAAGAGCTCAAGTGAGGGTTTGCCCAACACCCGTCACTAAACAACCTTGGTAATAAAAATGGGTGAATGCTACCCATATGTGATCTCTCAAAAATATGAACTATGTTGGACAAAAACTAATAAATAGTTTTTGATGATTTGGCACGATAACCGATAAAAGCCTACATTGGAAAATTTAAATGGGTAAAAAATGATAAATAATAAACTACAAAAAAGAATAAAAATTAATAGAAACATTAAAAAGAGAAAAGAGAAAAAACAAGAAAAAAACAAATACTAGAAAAAGCATCAAAATTTACCAAATTGGGTCTAATTTTATAAAAAACGATACATTTTAGGAAATAAGTACAAAATTGAATTCATAGTTTTAAGAAAAAGGAAAATTTAAAATCAGACAAATAGGGTGGAGAAAACCAGAAAAGTTTGGAAAAAGCGTGTATGTGGTTTTTTAACACATCAAAAAAGTACATGGAAATCAGTGATATATAAGTTGATGCCAAATCGACCGAATTTAATCACAAAAAATCTTAAGCTCTACGATCACTATTACAGATCACGAACCATTAATTATAAATCGATGCTCTTGATTCAAAACCTTTTATAACAGCGGTTCCAAACCTTTCTGGTTCTGTGACCCCTTGATGACATTTGCCAAGTTGTGTCCACCTCAACCATAAAATAAATATGGTTGATCCTTAGTCAATGCATTTTTGCAGCTAACTGTTATGTTTTTGACTTGTAAATATCTGATTTTATTTAGATTTTATAGAATAATCGTTCAGGTAGAATAGAGCGGAGAAAGAATATTAAAATCATAACATGAAAATTATGCTTAAAAAAGAAAGACAACTACACTTGAGAAAGGTCAAACAATGAGAATTAGTAAAGTACTATACTTGATTATCCAACTATAATGATTTTGAATTTCGTACTAATATTAATAGAAATATTAACCTCGAATGTTGAGTTTTGTCGTTTAATAAAAATCATTACAAAAATTATTCACTCTCTTATTTAATAATTCTAGATTCAAAGACACGAATTCCCATTTTTAATTTAATTTCACGTATTCAGTTCTAATGAAGCTTCATCTATGGTCGGACCAAAATATTAAAGTACACCAAGTTATTTGGACCTTACAAAAAAATGTGGATCCATTTCTCGATTTAATACATAATAAATGCCATAAAAAACTACGTTCGATCATGCTTGAAATTTTAGGTCTCATAGAAAGACGTGCTAATCTAATCGACTATTTAACTAAATAAATTGTTATCATTATCCGTTTGCCATAAATCTTCAATACTGAATGTTTTATATGCTCTTGTTGGAAATCTTTTCTTTTACTTTTCAACTGTACCGAAAGATTCTGAGTCTTTTGGGTTCGTCCATATCCTCTCAATTACAATAAGAAGATTTAAAAATTTAAATTAAGTTTTGGTAATGAGTAGGTAGCACCAAAAGTAGTACTGCTCAATGTTTATTGTTGTTTACATAAATATTTTTCTCGTTTGTTTATTATTTAATAATGATAACAGAGGTTTCCTGCGTTTATACGTTTTTTGTATTTATTAATTTTAATATTGCCTTTGACTACCTTGAGTATAATATCACGTAAATTATCAACCACAAAATTCGGAAATGAATGTAAAATGGTTCTTCTTTTTACTTGGAGTCTTTAACAATCCATTGAAAAACGGTAAGCCACGATGATGTTTAACAGTTAACAATTGTTTAATCTTTTTATATGTTTCGGTTTTTTTGAAATGAGATTCATTGGTGAAAAAGTTTAGTCAACAAGTATTTAGGAGGTATTAACTTGGTTTTGGTGATGCTTAAGTTTTAATAATCATTTTAATAGATTTTTAAAGTTTTATAAGATTTTTACCTCAAGCTTTCAAATAAATTATTAGTTATGTATGGTTTCAACTTCTTTGTTGAAATATCAGTTCTCACCGATAAATCATCAGGACATTGTCGTGTGTAATCCTGAGATATGTATGCACGAGGTACTTTTGTAGCATCTTGAAATGTGTTTATCAGAAAATTACGATTATGTCTGCAATTTGCATCTGTCTTTCATCTTTAGGATTTTTAAAAACAACACAATGTTGAACATTTAAATTGCGAGTTCGTGCACCGCCTTGGTAAACCAAATTTTGAGTTAGAAAAATTATTGTAACACCAACATGTCTCCGGATTTTTGTGAATACATTATTAAAAATCTTTTCTTTATTAGCTTCTTGATACAAATCATCGATATAAATTACATCATTTTTCCTTAGTCTACTTGACCAGTTTTTATAAAAACACTTGATTATTTTCTTTTTTAAAATTACAAAAATTATCACAAGTCAATCCAAGTTTTTCATCAACATCCCGATGCCAATAAATTTTTGTTATTATTTATTTGATTATCTGTTTTATTTATTGTTGTTCTGAATTATATGAATCAGTAAATGATTTATGTCAGATATTGTTTCCTCTAGTATCAAATACAGGGACAAATTCAAAATGAGTAGGAAGCCTTCTATGGTAGGTCTTTGACCCAGTTGTTTAACAGGGTATCAGCCGTCATGGCAATATGCCTCACCTTTTACTAGAAACCACTCATTGAAATACAGTTCCAACTACATTTTTGAGGAGTATCCAATGTTAATATTTGTTGTGTGCTTATTTCATGGAAAACCCATGAAAATTACCAGATATTAAAAATAATATTTTTGAGATTTTGAAAAAATTGATGTATGTATGGAAGTAACATACCACATCTAAATTCTTTTCATATACAGAGTCACCCGCTTTATATTGACTCCTACCATTTTGGTGGTAAATAATAAGCGAAAGTTAATAATAAACGGCAGTGTTGTAAAAAAGTGCGCACAGACATACAAACAATGTATCAACATAAATTAAAACTCGCGAGAATGGTTACTAATGCTTTGGAAGAAAGTAATCAGTTATTAAAGACTGTTTTGATGCATTCTGCTTGGGTGCTTCCACTTTTTGAATAATACCCATGATCTGTGTAACGCAACAGTCATTTTCGTCTGCCCAAAGACGTATATTGTATATAATACTTAAAGCTTCGAACGTAATTGGAACCATAATAGATGCTTCATCTTCATCTTCCTCCGTCTGAATGGATATAAAGTACATTAAAAAGCCTGAGTGCACTATTTTACCATAGCCAGCAGTAAAATAAGTTGACTAACTTCCTCCAACGTGTTACTTTCTCTGCCTTAATGTTTGCTAGCGCTGAACGGAGATCATATGGTTCATGTACATTCAAATTCTGTTCCACCTCAAAAAGGCTGTTCAAGTCAATGAAGGTGGTAGAATTTTCAGTGTTCACATAGTCCATTAAGGTACTATCTTCTGTTTCAAGTAAGTCAATATGAGCAGCACAATTAACAAATGTTTTTGTAGAAACCATTTCTCATCTTTTCAACATCAACTCCACTTATTAACGAGCAGTTTTTTCAATATCGATGAAAGCAGCACCTAGCTGAGAAGGTTGACGACGATAATAACTTTTAAATATGTGGATAAGTTAACTCAACATTTGTAGGCTTGTTTAAAACTTTGTGGGATGTTACATTATCAAGAATTATGCAGATATGGTATTCACCAAAGAAAGAATGCATCATTTTACTGAAATCCTGTAAATTTGTATTGAAAAATTCAGTTGTGATTCATGCCGATTTATTGGCGAACCAAAGAAATAATCACAAGCGTTTAGGATCTTTCGGAAATGTTCGAAGTTTTTGACTTTTCCCATAACAGTGATGGTGAGTTTTATTGTACCTTTCACATTACAACACAAAACTGCAGTCCAACGATCCTTCTTTTGCTTTACATTTTCACAACATTCATCTGAGAGCACAAATATTCTGAACAGACAAATAGAAGATGCATGAAATTTTTCAAAATATTTTTAAAGAAAACCAAAAATATTAAAGACGTACCGTGATTGCTGCGCTTTCAAATAAATGGCAGTCTCATCCTTGTTGAATACTCGATCGATTGGAAATTTTCCACTAATTGTCGGTCATACCTTTCCTGCACTCTCTGTATCATTACTTCGATCTTCCCCATGCAAATACCTGGACTTGATATTTTCACGATTTAGCACTCTAGAAAGCCAACTATGTGTTAGAACAAAACTTCTTAGTGATGGATCTTATTTACTCATCTCCATCGCAATACCTGAAGCTTTATCCATTAATATTTCCCTTTGAATAGAGAAATTGCTTGCTCGTCCTTTTTAGCTAAAGTCAATCAAAGCTTCTTCTATCGTAGGCGCCTTTCCAGTTCTTCTTCTCTTGAATTTAGGATTTTTTCAGTTCAACATACCCACCATGTTGTTCTCAAATTCTTTTTACAAGAGATAACTGTTAGTTTAGATACCCCAAATTTATTCATGAATTCCTGTATTATTGTTTTCAATGCAATTTCACCAATATCTATCTTCTTTGCAACATCCAACTCTGTCCTTGTTCTCTTCATAATTGTACATGTAGGCTGCAATAAAAATGAAGAGAAAATTACAGTAAATACTCTTAAACATGGGAATAAACGCAAGTATGTCATTGAAAATTGTTTGTGAATATTATCACACTGTGATAGGTAAGTGCAAAGTGTAGGAACTAATTCTGTCTACATATGGACATATCCTACCTCTCCCCATACCATCACATCATGAGGAATAAGTCAATTCTTTCATGTCCTTAGAAAGTAAATGAAGAATGCATTGAAGATGTGCATGTGAATACGTAAAAAGAAGTAGTGTTAATTCTATTGTAATCTTGGGCTTTTATATAGAAAGTCGGTGCTTAGGTCTGACTCCTTGGTGTCCTTCTTTAATCAATTCAATTAACCCAACACAATAAGATTTATTTCCAATTTATATATCACAACTTTATTCACAACTTTCACAAAAATCGATTCAATTCACAATACTCTACACAATTACTCTGCATGATTTCACAATAATCCAATGCGTATGGATACGTCTTCCAAAGAGAAATGTCCCTGTCTGGTGCGCAAGAATTTAATTTGTTTTGCTGGTTGATTTATCTTTAAGCTTATTACCTCCTTTACTCCGCTCTCTGAAATATTCTCTTCGACCAACTGGCAATTTTCTTGATCTGCCTTTTCTTTTTATAATCATCTCGTAAATCAAGTCACCCGCCAACTAAATTGGTTTTAGCATTTTTGACATCTCTCTGTCCATAACCAAACTAGTTATTTCTGGGCTCCCAGGGTTTCCATTTGTTTACAATAATTATATTGGTGGCTGGTTCCTGTTTTATCCCGGATTTCCTTTGTCAACCAATTTCGTTTTCCGTAATTAGAAAATATGTTGACGTTCCGGGTTTCTCACACTATTAGGGTTTTCTATTGGCTCGGACTTCCCATTAGCTCGGGTTTCCCATTAGCCAATTCATTTTTAATTAATTTCTATTTTTATTAAATATTTCCTTATGGGGACTCCCAATCGATTTAATTTTATTATATTTGGATTTGTCTCGTCATTTGACATCCGCCCATACCCATTTCCCCCGATAAATATTTATTTTAAAATTTTAATTGATTTTGCCTTTTTAATTATTATTTCGAATATCAATGTTTTTATTGATTTTCCATTTTTACTTTTGTGTATTTTGTTAACCCCAACAGTAGTGTAAAACGATAAAAATGTACCTATAGAAATAGATTATATTGTCTCCTGTTTCTTCCTGTAATGTACTGTATTTACCTCTGTTACGGCGTGAGCATGTAGCACGACTTAAAAGGGTGAATTATATAAGCTTGGTCGAGAAGATAAATTATAAGCGGTGAAAACTATATGTAGCGATTTGAAACCACCTAAAAAATAAGGTTAATATAAAACGAAAGTCAATATTAAGCGATCCAGTCAGTAATAAACGAAATTGATAGTATTGTTGGGCTAAGACTGAGTTTTGTTTAAGTGAATCGGAAAATACATGCAAACACAGCAATGCATATTCAAAATTCAAACCTACGAACATCAATTAAACACCCTAAAAATGAGATGACATATAATTAAAAATACATAATCATGACACATAAAAATAAATTAAAGTAAATACAAAGATGCATCAAGAGCCGCACGAAATTTACACAAAAAATAACATTTTATCAAGATAGTTTGACCGAAAACAACAAAGTTTATGAAATTTTAAAAAATCTATAAATAAAATGATCTTTAAAAAAAATAATTTCAGTCAAAATAATCAAATCGAAAATAAAAGAAATAATTTGTAGGTTAAATCAAAAATAATAAAAGTTAAAGTAGTTAGCAAAATAACCCAAAATCAAATTTTGTTTTAATACATCAAAAAGAACACACAAGGTTAGGGTCACAAAATAGGTATATATATACCGATTCATTTTTACAGAAACTTAACTTCACCTTGTGAGCAATCACTTTTTCTCGCAAAAAGCTAGATCCTTTTTCGTCAGTAAAACTGAGAATCACTATTACATTTGTAATTTCGGAGGAACAACTCTCGGCAATAATTTTCAACATTCTTACAGTACGAACTCCTAGCACTACTTGAGAGTATCCATGGGAATGTATGAGTATGATGTTATTAATGTATGTCAAATCATATTATGAGGCTAATTATATTTTTAAACGATGATGGTAATTTTGGTTTTGTCGAAATTTTTCCACCCCACAGCCACACATTCGCAAGTTATTAAACTTATACATATGATCGGACCGTGTAAGAGGCAGTTCACCTGCAACCAGTGGTGTTGTGTTAATTTTTTTTACCGGAACGCGTAGATATAATTATATAGACAGGGCCGATCCTGGGTAGGCGGCCGCTTTGTGCGGTCTCATATCCCAAATTTGACGACGGGGGGAGATTTCCCCCAATTTTCGCCCATCGCCAGGATCGGCCCTGTATATAGCATAAAAAGGAAAGGAAACGAAAATCATTACAAAACCCATTTTGTGTATATATATATGTTTATTACAATAATAGGAACGTTTAATAAAAATTAGTTAACAAATTATAAAATACGCACATTAGATACTCAAACAATATTACATAAATATTTTTAACAATACATGAAATCAATACGTCAGCCAATTCTCGTTATCAGAAATCATCTTTAGTTCCGGAACGCGTTCCTGTCCAAAAAGGAAGTACCAGAACGACGTTCCGGAGCGTTCCGGCTCGACAACACCACTGCCTGCAACGGCGCCGTGCCCGTGAGAATCAAATGATGAAGAACCGATGGTTTGAACGTCAAATCAGTTCTGCATTATATAGCAAGTGCAGGTTGCTCAAGGATGAGTCTTTTAGCTCATGTTCCTGCTCTCGAACTCGATAAAATCGACCAAAAATTATGACACATTAGTTCAAAATCACTACAAGGGTAGTCCAGTGAGTACACATCAACATAAGACAAAAGAAAAAGGGAGGGCACGGGGAACGAAAGCAATGCAACGACGACAAATCTGTGAAGTCTAAACTAATCAAACGACAGTAGTCAATTAAATATTTTAAACCACTGAAGGTAAAAATGACTATAGTTCAATAAAGGTAAATGTACCAATCTATAATTAAGTAGTTAGACCCATAAAATTTGAATTAAATTAACAAAATTAGAAGGAATGAGAGAATTAAGAAAGTGGTAACTTAGATTTCCTTTTTTAAAATTTTTCTCATTAAGCGCACCAAAATAAGAGCATATGAAAATGAAATATTAGATCAACTAAAAAGTAAATTACATGTAGTTATTCAATTCAAAAAATTTTATATTATTTCACCGTGAGTAACGAATGTAATGCTTTCTCAAAATTATCAGTTGAATAAAAGTTTAATCTCGTAAATTAACTTCAATAAACTTCCAATATAGCAGCTAAAAACAATGTGCTTGCTGAGAGCTCGAAAGGGAACGGTGGGTGATCGCAATTGTATACACCCAGGCTCTGCGTTAATCTAAGAACAAAGACGATCGTGATGGTATGTAGGCATCTTGCCGAAACTTTCCATTTAAACTGCAATGTATAAAACTCAAGCCACACCGAGCTGACCACCAGACAGTTCGATATTGATAATAAACAGACAAAACTATCAGTTTATTAGCATAATTGAAAATCTAATCGACTTCAATATGAGCATCTACTCTAACTACATTGACTTTTATTCTTCACATCACCATAGGAGCAAGGAACCACCACATGGAAATTCCATCCAAACTGAAGTCAGAGAAGTCACGGTGACTAGCCTAAAGAAAACGAAAGTACGAACAACGGATTGAGACAAATCATCGAAAGTAAAAAGATCAAACAGATGATACAAATCTTCCTAGATAAAAAAAGATAATATATCAAGGGCAGAATACGAAAATTTTAGTATAATAAAATAATTTGAAACAATCACCGAACTAATTCGAAAAATCACTGAAGCAAACCCAGATGTAAACAAATGCAACAAATCCTAAAAACCCTTCTATCAATCAAAAGTCATCAACAGAACGAATCCCGAAAATAGATTAATTTATAAAAACAGCTTTTTAACGAGTACAACTGGTTAAAAATAAAATATTTCTAATTGGAAATATTCAATTAAAAATAATAAAAATGAGTTATCTATTTAATCCAAGAAAAGCAATAAAATTAGAAGTAGAAATTACAAAAAAATTCAAGGTCAAATTTTGTTTTATCACACTAAAGTAGGTAGTTAGTAGCTTTCTGCGCCCACAAACCATTGCATAATAAAAATAAGGGGGGTTCGCGACGGATTAAATTACACAATGACGTAATTTATTCTCGGATTATCTTGATTACACAATTATGCAATCAAGATAATTAATTTTTGTGTGCGCACATTTTTTGATTATTTTTTTTTGAATTTTTGGCGCATTTTTTAAATTCAAATTTTTGGCGCATTTTATTGAAATTAAGAATTATTTCTAAATGTAATTAATTTCAATAAAACTTATATTTAAATACTTTTTTTAGTTGTAACTATTGACAACATAATAATTTAATTTCAAAAATAATGATAACATATAAAAAAAAAGATTATTATTTGTAATTATTCACCGGATTTGAATATATTTATTATATTTTTAGGATAAGTAATCGAATAAGAGCAAGTTTATTGAAATTTTTAAAGGAATTTGATTTCTCAAGAGATGAATTTTATTTTAAGGGGATTTCAAGAAATATTTTCGGCTGAATATTGATATTAAACGGTGATTTTTATGAAAAATAATGAATATAGCTGGGATTATTGTCATTTAAAGAGAAATGATTGGTTGAGAGTAAATTTTATTTTAAGAAGAAACAATCGAATAATAGCAAGTTTATTGAAATTTTTAAGGGGGTTGAGTAGGTCGAAAATTGTCATTTAAAGCTAAAGATTATGGAAATATTGATGATTTTTATGAAAATAATGAATATAGCTAAGAGAGTTAAAATATTGTCATTTAAAGAGAAATGATTGGTTGAGAGTAAATTTTAATTTATTTTAGGGAGAAACAATTGGCTAAGAAGAGAATTTATGATCTTTTAAGGAGAAATAATAGATTAAGAACAGATTTGTTGATATTTTTAAGGGGCTGAGTCGGTTAAATATCGTTATTGAAAGGGTGATTTGTATAAAAAATAATGAATATAGTTGGTAGAGTTATTTGATGGGAAATGATTGGTCAAGAGTGGAATTTATTTTAGTGAAAATGAGTCGATTATAAACAAGTTTGTTGTCATTTTTAAGGGGGTTGAGTTGGTTAAATATTGTTATTTAAAGGGTAGATATTATCTAAATGGGTATTTTAATGATTTTTATGAAAAATATTGAATATGGCTGGAAATATTGTTATTTGGTGGAAAATGATTGGGCAAGAGAGGAATTTATAATATTTTTAAAGGAATTTACTGAGATGAATATCAAAAGGTAAATATTATCTACTTGATAGGTTTTTATGAAAATTATGAATATATTTGGTATAATGGAGTGAAAAATGACATTTGAAGAGAAATAATTGGTTGAGAGGTAAATTTATAGTATTTTAAAGGAGATTGAGTTGGTTGAATTTATAAGATACTTAGGAAAATTGTTACTTTTTTCATTGATTTAAGATTAATCAGAATATATCGATAAGATTTCAGTTCTAAGAAATTGATTGATTCATGTAACTATATGTATAAAAGTAAGTATTTATTTGATTTTATTATTATATTTGTAATTAAATTAAAAACTAAAATTGACTAGTATTTAAAAATTTTTTGTTACCTATTATTTATGTTTTTATTGACAATTTTCTGAATAATTTAAATATTTACGATTATTTCCAGGAATCAAGAATTTAATAACTATTTATCCGGAAATTGCACAATTAAATACTGTGAGCAGTCGATAACATACACTAATTTTCATTCATCAAGTACCTAGAACAATTACCTAACAATCTTATAAAATTTTAAAAAATGACCTAATAAATTTTTCAATTATTTTACAACTTAGTTAATTTAATTAATTTTTTAATTGATAAGTACTATTTTCTTCACAATTTGCTACCATATTGAAGCTTTCTTTAAAAATTTATATTTAAAGAACTAACAAATTTAATCAAATTTATTTAAAATTTAAATCTTTCCCACTACTTTAATCAAATTTTATTCACCACCTAACCACAATTTAATAAAAATAATTTCTACAAAAACTAATAGACAATCACATACATTTGTCTTATAAATTTGGGTTTTCACTAAGTGATATCAGTACACAAGAACCTATATATGTATTGAAGCATGGTATCAGAAATTTAACATATTTGGTAGTAGTTGATAATTATTTGATTTTAGTAATGCGGTAGATATTAATTTTTTTTCTATCAGTTTTATTCAAACCTTTAGCATCTTTGAGTTAATAATTTTAAGAGTCGAATCATTTTCAATAAAAATATTAAAATTTATTCCAAGTACAATGAAAGTCACATGTTTTGAGAAATTAATTTAAGAATATTTTTCTAATCAAATTTCTTTTCACTAGCAATTAGATTAACCACAACTTGTACTTACTAATTAATTTATCATTCATTAAACAATAAGAGTTGGAGTGAAAAGATTAGAAAATCTATAAAAATAAATTTAAGTAATTTTTTGATGTGTTAGCAATTCATTTATTTAGGGGCATGTGAAAATTAAATGAAAAGGTTGACATTCATCTTTGAAAATAACTTTTAGTAATTGTTCATTGTTGGACGCAATTAAAAATATTACAAAAATAGTAGAAAAATTTCAAAGTTTTTTAACAAAACTATTAAGTTTTACAAAATAATTTAAA
This sequence comes from Schmidtea mediterranea, assembly GCA_022537955.1. Classification (NCBI taxonomy): domain Eukaryota; kingdom Metazoa; phylum Platyhelminthes; order Tricladida; family Dugesiidae; genus Schmidtea; species Schmidtea mediterranea. Next base: position 170,663,056 of record CM039680.1, read on the forward strand.
TAAACCACATACAAGACTGTAAACAAAGCAATAAATTTTTATTCAGAGAAAATAAAACAATTGATTGGGCTTCAATGATTAATAGTTTCTTGATAGCAATCAGGTAACTAAGCAACCAAACAAATTACCGATTTGGAGACATCAATGATCGATAAAAGAGTGGAGAAGTTAATAAAATGTGTATTTGAAATTGTATTTCTTTTGATTGTTCAAATTTTTTTGTGCCTTTATTTAAAGATTTCTTGGTCAGTAAACAATTTTTGATATTGATTTGTTCAGTAACTAGTTATTGATAACATATTGTGAGTGTGTGAATAACCAAGTATTTTAAGGGGAAATGATTGACCGAAAATTTTATTTTATTTTTAAGTGGGTTAAGTTGGTTGAATATCGATGTTCAAAGGGTAAATATTATTTAAATAGGGAATTTTAATGAATAAGATACTCAATTATTCAATGCCTAGTAAGTATATAGTGAGTTGTACAGTACTCAGTCATCTGTATACAGTACCTAGTGATTGTTGTTCAGTTATTAATGGATTGTTTAGTGTGTATGGGTTATCAGTATTCAGAAGTTGATACCAAATAAGTTAACATTTTCTTTGATTGTTGATGAATTTATTATTATTTTTATTATTTTGAAAATTTCATATTAATTTATTTTTTCACATCTTACTTTGAAAATTTTTTATCATTATGCATAAAAAAGTCATTGTAAAAATTATACTAAAAAATTTCATTGTAAGATTACATTAAAAATTTTTTCAATTAAAAACATATAAAAATTTCATTGTAAAATTATACTAAAAATTTCATCTTTAAAAATCATATATAAAAAATTCATCGATAAAATTATACTCAAAATTCTATTTAAAAATCATGTATAAAAAATTTCATTGTAAAATTATGTTAAAAATTTTATCATTTAAAAATATGTATAAAATTTGATCTATAAAACTATACTAAAAATTTTATTTAAAATATTTTATCATGCAATATTGTCGATTCTATAACTTTAAAAATTCTTACCTTATGTAAGTTGCCTACTATAACTGCTTTTAAAATTTTCAGCTTTAAAAATTACCCTTATGTAACTTAACTGTTGACCCACTATTTAATTTTAAAAAATTCTTACCTAACTTACCATACTTTACTCTAGGCACCCTTATTTACTTAAATTTATTTTTACGTACTTAAATTTACTTTAATGTACCTTAATTTACTTTATGAACATTAATTTACTTAAATGTACTCTAATGTACTTAAATTTACTTTAATATACTCTTATGTACCATAATGTACTTTAATTTACTTTAGACCCTTTAATTTACTTAAATTTACGTTAATTTACTTTGGGTATTTTAACTTATTTTTATCTAGAGCCTAAATTTGTCTATGAAAATAGTGTGACCAAATATTACAAGTGTTTTTTTGCTATTTTTTATCGATAGGCGATTCAAGACATTTTTATTTTATGCCTATATTTACCTATAGAAAATATTGAGACCAAATATTGCATTATTTTGTATTACGAGTTAAACATATCCCTGACTTAGAATAACCATCTTAGGTGATTTGAGTCAATTTTTATTTTATGCTTTTAACACAAATCAGCTAAAATATTGAACATCGAGTAGTCCGGTGGGCAATTTTAACTATAATATGAACACAATCAATACCCTAAGGTCAAATAAAGGTACGGGAAGTGGGGAATAGTTTACAAATTGTTTCAGCAAATTTCTCTTATAACTAAATTGAATGTTAAAATTTAGTGAAACTAAAATCACGCTTTTCATAAAGAATTAAATTAGATTTATGGCTAGAATATAGCAAACCGATGAGTTCCAAATTAAAATCAGAAAAGTTCATAATTTTGGGACAGGCGTGAATTATCTAAACCGTTTAAACGTAAAGGACAATTTGAAAAGATACTGTTATCTCTGTCTATTCTATTAATAAACATGAGTTGCAATTTGGATAATAAATGTAACTAAATGAAAATTAAAATCGTTACTGCAAGGATGATCCGAACTAATATGTAAATAAAGCTGCTTAAACGAATTAGATAAGATATTACTTCAAGGTATACAAACCAATAAAAATAAAAATCTATTTAATAACGATAACGTGACTAAAAGGAAGCCACAGACGACTCAAAAATTTGAAGGAGACCATACAAATAAAATTTAAATGAAAACGATAATGAAAATATATTTAACATCGATACCGACAGAAATGTTCTTACTATGCTTGCCGAGGAATAGGAATCCATAACAAAGGTGAATCTGGTATTGATCGCGATAGAAACATGTTTTTGAGGAGCAATAAAGCCATTAAGTAAGAAAGTTTTGCACTAGCAATGGTTGAAATGATAGTGGAACAAGACGATCATAAAATTCAATATTAGAAATGTTTGTCGTTGAAAATCAATAACGAAGGTAAATCCGATATTAACCGTGATAGAGATGTCTTGTTGATATTAACAACGATAAAAATAATTGTGAAGCAGTTTACATTAACAATCTCAGTCAGGAGACCACCAAGCTATGCCACGTTGAATAATTATGACAACAACGATAACATGAATAGAAAACAAAAATTACAACTGTGATATGATGACTATACCGAACAATATCGCACAAAAATAATTTTTAATACCGATCTTGTCATAACGTGACCAAACAATAATTATTCAGAGAATAGGTCCACCCAAACAGATAACAGAGATTAACAATGAAAATTCAATAGTTGCAACATGCTTGAACACATTACAAAATGACGTGGCCAGTGACATGGCGAGAGAGGAGAGTGTGCTATATAAGCGCTACCAATATTACTTGAATTATTATCAACATGAACTGTGAAAAATTCCGAGACGTCAATCAAAAACCAGCAAAGAGTTTCAGAGGACAGCCGAGACAAGGAGTCTCTCAGAAGATCATCAATGAAGCGAGTACATCTTCCATGATGTCAGAATTACTATCTCAATCTTCTACGCATGAAAGTAAGAAATTCTATTATATCATTTAAAAATTTTGTTACGATTATTATAAGTGTAACATAAAAATTATCATCAAACTAACCGAAAATCACAAGGAATCGAGATCGAGCAGCACGCATCGGAACATGGGAAAAGAACTATGCAATTTGACTCCAATACGGCAGCCCAATGTCATCAAATTCTCTGGGACTACGAGTACACGATCACTACGCGGTCAGTTCCCCCAGGATCGCTGGAAGATATGAATATCCACAGCATCACCATCAAGAAAGAACCTGGTTGAAATCCAACCAGAGAAGCCCGTCAAAGAGTCGAATCTTATTTGCTCCGCCTAGAGAAAGAAAATAGACAACTGTAATGCAGACGCCGGAGGGCCCAAAGAGAGTTGTATCGAATAAATTTCAAAATCGCTGCAGGCATAATCCCTTGCTCAGACGCCTATGCTCCAGAATATAATATCTCATACGAAATCAACGATCCGGCCTTGGAAATTCAAATGACCCCAACTCAGGTGGCGATTCCCGACGATTTAATTCACCCGGACATGCTAGAGCGCCTAGAATGGCATTAGCAGGGAAGAGAGGAAGATCATGCCAGTGCTCAAGTGACGAAACATCGATTCACGAAACGATAGTTTTACAAATGGACTGCATTGTACTGTTATATAAAAATAAAAATTTTCTTGGCTGAATTTATTTTTGTTTATTTTAAAATTGTCACTAAAAGTAGTTATTTGCCATTTCTATATTAGTTGAAAAATTATTAAGATTTAAAAACAACTTTTGAGAACTCACGCAAAGATATATATATATATTTTTGAATTGAAGAACCAATATCTTAGTCAATTTGGTGAATTTAAGTGAAGTTCACTAATAATCGTATTCAATGTATAATAATAATCGACGTAATCTGATACTGGAAATAGTTGTCATGGTAACATTGGATTATTTTTAAACGTCACGATTATATTGAATAACTTACATATGTTGGAAACCTAATTAATTTTTATTTGTTTAGTGACGAAGCGCCGCCCAGATAGTCGAGAAAGTACTGATAAAACCGAAGATCGCCTCACTCGACGATTAATGCAGTCTACTCGAGAAATTCAAAGGCTCAAATCAACATAGTTTGAGCCGAAGCGTGAAAGAAAATTTTCCAATAGTTGAATGCCGCTCGGGCCGCCCTGAGAGAAGCAAATCAGCTAAATCTGGATCAGAAAACGCTAATTCGAGCTTTGGAGCTTGCACTGTCGGATAGCCAGGAGGGAAATGCTGTAACGTATATCCTGGTATTTGCCCTAGTACAATTGGCCTATCGAGAACGGGCAACGATAACCAACGACGGTTTAACCAATCTAAAGAGGCATGAACTGGAAAAGGCCGAGCGAGCCCGGCTTTGACTAATGCGAGTCGAACCAAAGTTGGTCGATGGAGCACCTAAAAGCACTCGTAAAAACAACTAAATGTGTAATGGAAATAATCATCGTTGTTTTTCATTGTTTTGTTTGTTGTTTACATCTCGTTTTTGAATTGAATCCGAAGATCAAATAGGGAAAAGCGTAAGACGTGTAATAGTAAAAATAACAATAATATTAATAGTAATCATAATAATAATAATAATAATAATAATAATAATAATAATAGTAGTAGTAGTAGTAATAATAATAATCGTAATGAGAATAACAATAATAATAATAATAATAATAATAATAATAATAATAATAATAATAATAATAATAATAATAATAATGATAATGGTAGTAATAGAAATTATAATAATAGTAATAGTAGTAACAAAGGATAAGAATAATACATATGATAGTAACGACGATAATACTAGTGATAACCATAGGGAACATACTAGTTATAATAGGGATAAGAGTAAGATAGATACTGGGAGGATATTTAACTTAACGAAGGGTGTACAGGCATAAAAAATCAATAATACGAACAGCGACAAGGAAGACTAGTAGTATAGATTAACATTTGAAGGAGATAGAAGAATAACGGAACCTAAAAAATCGAAATCGAGCATAGGCCCATTGGATCCATGGATCGTTCGGTGAATTACAGCATTAGTAATAGCGCTCACTTTTTGCGGACGATGCACCCACTCTAACACAGTTCCAACGTTGTCTAGCAACGGGTGCTGAGTGGTAAGCTAAAAATATTTTTATGGGGTTGTTTGGGTGCGGATCTTGTTGCATTTTGTTATTATTTTAATTTATTTTAGTGTTTATGATTTTATATTTTATTGTTTTCTCTCTCATATTTTGATAGGGTTAATTGATGTTTTAATAGGTTTGAATTTAAATCTGCATGTTATATTTGCATGTGTGTTACCGATTCATTTAAACATTTACAAGGCCGTTTGTGTTCTGGCCCAACAAAGTCAAGGTCATATTTTGTTTTAATGCATCAAAAAGAACACGCACAAAATAGGTATATATACAGATTCAATTTTGACAGAAAAAAAATAATCTTTTTCTTTGTGAAAATCGTTTTATAGTGATAAGTTACTATTTGATTTTATCTAGGAAAATATTCTTTACACTGTGAAACTTTTACTGGAAGCAAAAATAAAAAAAAGTTTGGAATCAACTTACTACGACACCCCTTCAAGCAAACTTCAAGTAAGTCACTACTTGGGCGTGTCCTCTGGAAGTGTGATGCATGTGTACATCAATGTATCGGTTATGTTATGATCTTCAATTATACGCTTCAAATGAATAAATATGTTGGGGTTGTCGGTGTATTTGAATAGAATGTATTGTCAATCTGACTCCAAGCGTGCTTTAAAACAACCGTAACGAACTCCAAACGATATAAACTTTATTGATTAATACACTTTATCTTCACTTTAAAATGACACAACGAATTATCAATCAATCACAATTAGTGCTTATTACGATCCTTCCGGAAGAATAGCACTTTTCGGATCAATTGGCTTCACAATCACCTGACCACTGCGGTGGGTTTCTGAGATCGGTAACTCTGATTTAGTTGCTTTGCTTTGCTTTGACATGGCTCAATTTCTGTTTTAAATTTCTCTTTAATTTCCTTTTTTCTTGTCTTTTTTTGTCTTTTTTAATCCTTTTTTGTCTCCTGCAAAATTTCTTGTTTTATTTTTTGTGTTCCTGATTTCAATTGCGCTTCCTTTTTATACTCCATCATCCAATAACACTTACTGATGTCGAATAGAATTTCTGATATCTTTTAACGCTAATTCCCTTTGGGCCTCCATAATCACTGACATCTGTCCAGATAACTAATTTTTTGGAGATGCCCTTTCCGGGATTTTCAAACAATATTTCTTCCCTTATCTTGAAAGGGCTTTGAGATAATGTGCGAATTTTGCTTTTGTTTTTGTTTTCCAAAATTTGCACTTGTTAATTATAAATGACCTTCTTTGATTTAATTGTCTGTTTTTATTGATTTTCTCTTATTACTTTCTTGTTGTTCAACATTTCTTTTTCATTCTCTTTTTATTAAGCTGCAGAACCACATCTTACTCACTTCTCATTGTTTCCCCAATCATTTTACATTATTTTATTCCATTATTTAGGTATCCTCAACAAAATTTTGGTTTTTTCGAGATTATTCTGACCCACAGCCAAACATACAGCAAGTTAATAAAATCTAACATACAATTCAGATTGTGTAAGCGCGGTTTCACCGCCTATAATCTGTGCCCGTGAAGGTCTAGTCGTGAGCAACGACGGATTATGTGAACCTATAGGGGTGTCGGGTTGATCGAGGGGTGGTTTTTTGGCTACTCTCCATTCTCCTTTCGTCCAAAAATTAGACTAAAATCAATTTTACATATCGGCTAAAATTCATTCACACCAATTAGCTCAGTGGGCACTCTTAACTTATAACATTAACACAAACTATCACTAGGATCAAAATCAGGGGAAGGGAAAGAGAGTCTTGCGAGATCGATGCAACGTTAATAGGTAATTAAAAATAATTATAGAGTAAAATCAGGATCTTGAAATAAAATAATTAACCCAAGATAATAGTAGTTAAATATTATCAACTGATATCGTCAATGAGCCGACTATCCCAAATTCAATTAAACCTAACGGAACAAACTGCTAGGAGATAACATCAATTTAGATATCCGAGTAACGACAACTAAAATCATAAAGTTAACACAAATTACCCAGAGATCAAGCTCAAGAGAGTAAGTAGGAGTCTTGCGAAATCTATTCAACATTGATTTAAGCAACGGGTGTATTAATCGTTAAATAAAATGTGATGTAGGACGTCCGTTGAGGGATTATTCGAATGAAATCAACAACCTTAGGTACCCATAAAAAATTACAACCCCAAGATAGTTATTGGATATATGTTACTCTTTTCAAATATGCCTGACAAAACCCTACAGGACCAAGCGTGATAAGAACACTCACATAAATAATTTTTTGAAAAACAGAGATCGTTGAGAAGAGAATGGAAAACCTTGCTGAATCCATATAACACTCACAGAATTGCTTTAAACTAATATTTGAAACAATAATCGGGCCATATTTAGACCCAAAAATCTGACAGAAATTAATGAAAACCACGGAGTCAGGATTCATAAAATGATATGGAAGATGAATCGAGGTAGATCATAGACATGACTACTTAAATTCCAATTCTCTACAATTGCCCTCAACTTCCCAGCGAACTTTCCTTTAACCGCACACCATTAGTAAAACTAAAAGGGTAAGCCTACACTCGGAGTAAAGTTAATAATATTGGCACATTTCCGTGAGTGATATCCTAGGAACTACAAATAGCCGAAAACAGTCAATTTCCCACCATCTCGTTGTAAAACTCTAAGATTCCAAGTAGATTCATTTTTCCGCTAACATCATGATAAATCCAATGTGTATTATAGTTGGCCAGGAAAGTATTAAACATGATTAAAAACAGAACGCCAACATGATATATATATATATATATATATATATATATATATGTGTGTGGAGTAAAATACTATGCATCAATAACCAGGTGTAAGTGTCAGTATATAGGTGAATTAGTTGAGAATCGGATTGAACACTTTCTGGCAGAGAAAATCTCCTGTCCCCCTATAAGGTTTTCACCACGGAACCCAAGCCAATAAGAATTAGTAATCGCTCTTGAGTCTAGTAGATGACCTTAATTAATAATGGCTAAATTCACCCTGGGATGTCTAGTGCATATCGTCAACCAGGAACAAGTGGGAAACCTCCATTCGAAGAAGGATCTTTCAAGTAGTAACCGACGAACATTATGATACCAAATCTAACAAAGGGAATTGACTGATATAGATATAAATAGCTAGTTAAACGAAATGACTAAATAAATTATAAACTTCCCTGAGACAATCAAAATGAGGTCCCAAGTAACCTGGCATAACAGATTTCAGAATCCCAAGGGACAATCAAATCCCTTCCGGAGTAGATATTCGAGAATATTAGAGGTAGGAGCTAGACAATATAAATATCAAACAAGCTCGATGTAGAGAAGGGCACCAAAATATCCTCAAATGAAATTATAAATCTAGAACTTCCAACAGTACTATTTAATTGTTCAATGATAAAACCAATTCCTCGAAGCGATTAATCAAATGTTGATAAGACATAGTCGCCGTTGACTGCAGGAACTAGTAAATAAAGTTAAATCCAAATAAATATTTATTCGATAGTCATGCAGACGATTAACATGAATGAGATAAATAAACATCCATTTAGATTTGATTTGTGATGAAATCTTCATTAGATCTAAGATTAATCAGAAAATGACTCACCCCTATTCGCGCCGACTACAATTACAAAGCATTAATCTCAGGTTCTTCATATGATTATGCGACCAACAATTAAACCAACCAGCAATAATGGCTCAGCCACTGCAGGAGGCGTCCACACCCCTGCTAATGACCGAACGTGTGTCGATAGTAGGAAACCACGAGAACGAGACAAGAATCGGATCTCCAACAATGAGGGCATTATGAACCAGGTAATTTCATATGAAATAGCAACTTAAATATTCATTTCTCATTAAGTTACAAGGGTACATAAACCGAAGGAGGACCCTTTGCTAGATGCAACCGTAGATGAAAGGGCAAATTTGGATAGATAAATTAAAGAGCTTTATGGAATAGTGACAATTGCGTTGTAATGTCATGTAGAATTTTTCATACAAGTAATCCATTCAGGAATTCTGAAATAATCATACAAACTATGCTTGAGTTATTTTTACGTTATATTACACGAGCCATCGAAGGAATGATACATGGAGCGATAACTACAGGATCACTGTGAAGTTCCAGCCCCGGATGGCCGCCAAATATTGGCAAGCCCTCTGGAATGCCGGCTATAGCCTCTCCACGATAGGAGGATCAGATTGGCCTATTCTATGAGATTGAAATTCCCACCCTCGCCATTAAGAGTGAGCCTGGACGGAACCCTACTCGCGAGGCGCGGCAACTCGCAGAATTGTCTTTTTACAGATTGGAGGAACAAGAAATAAAAGCCCACTGGAAAGTCGTTATGGCTCGAAGGAGATTGAAACGCATTAACGAAGCTATTGCGGCTTGTGAAATACCCAGTACAGGTGATTATGCCCCGGAATATTGCGTATCCTTCTAATTAGACGACCCAGCCTTAGTTCAAATGAATGCACCAACCAGCATGGTATTTCCGGCAAGGATTTTTCGAGGAACGGTTCAGAGTCTAGTCGGAAATCGGATAGAAGAAGACAATCATTCCTACAAAGGTCGTCATCCACCTTCGGACGGACGCATCCGCTCCAGTCTGAATACAAGAGAGATCCACACATCAGACTGTGAAGGCGGTAGTGAAATGAACAGTGTTATGAGTCTAGAAAAAAATACTACGTAGTTGAAGTGTTATTGTTTTCTACTTTTATTGGTAAATTTAGATGACTTCTCATGTTTACAGCGTATAAATCTTATTAATGATAATAAAGAAATTACATTCAGCAAGTGAATTAAACTAAATAAGATCAACTTACAATACCCAAACCCAAAGTATAAAGTATAAAAATAAAATAATTTACTCATTTTCATAGTACTTGACCCGGTGTGACGCCATAAATGATCTAGGCAGAAAAGGGTTTATAATAAAATCTATACAATAACGTTTAGCAGTAAAGAATACTCGTCCAAATTGATAATAACCATTTTAAAGATCTCGTGTAATTTTAGACCTGGAACTCATCCGATCAATAGGTCGAGAACTGACAGAATTGAGGAAGAGTAATGCCGATCTGCATAAACAGTTGCTTTAGATGAGCAGAGAATGCCAGGAAATAAAGTCTACCTGGGTAGAACCAAAGCAGGCCAAAAAGATTTATCAGAGACTGAATGAGGCCCAGCGTGGATGGCAGGGAGAGAAGCAAATTACTCAGACCCTCCGTACTCAAATTCGCGTGTTAGAAATTGCACTCTCAGCCAGCTAAGAGGGTAATGCGGTTACTTACTCTCTGGTGTTCGCTCCTGCATAGCTAGGTTACCAAGAATCGAATGGAATTAAAGCAATAACAAAAGCAACGCGTCCACATTCACGTCCTGAAAAGTCTGAACGCATGCGACGACGCCTGCAGGCCACCGAAAGACGGGATGATATTAACGAAATTGTAACTTGTAATAACTATCCGAATTGTAATAACAAACTAAATATAAGTTGTTATTTTATTCTTACCTTTGAGTGATTTCTTAATTAATTAATCATTTGGTGTTAAATGCGTGCGATTAGCAGGAAACGTAATCAAATTTAGTCAAATGACCAAAAGATATAAGTTGAGCATAGGCCTTTCATCGGCAGCTCGCTGAACCCAACATGAAGCCGGGCCTTAGCAGTTCTGGAAATAAAGCTCACCTTGGGTGGTTTCGTAACCAGTAGTTGCATTACCAACGTTGACTAACAACGGGTAACCACTGGAAGGAGGTAAAGGTTGTATTTCTGGGTCGAGGTCATATACCACCAACCCACCAGAAGTCAATTTACAAGCTTTATTCGAAATAGAAAGGAAGAAAAATTTTATCAGACACAAATCATGGCTTAATGGATAAATCAAATAAAATATTTTCCAGCACAGAAAGTATTTGACTGTGATCTTGCTGTATCGTCTAAAAACAGCATGTAAATCTAGTTTAGGACGGGAGAACCGTTGTGATTAGAAACATTAATCACACAAATCAATTACAAAATATGTAAATTTTGTTTAAATAATGAAAAATTTTTATAAAACAGATTTTTAAATTCCTAAATTTAAATATATCAAATCAAGACATTTACCATACCCAACTTGCAGATTGATTGCAGTTTAAATTGAAAAAATAATTTATTTTGGAATTGCGACGTCATGATCCAAAAAGGCCGACCGTTAGGGGCCAATGAAATCCATCGTAGCGTAACAATCTACCTAACCTACCATATAGCTGTTGGGATATTAAATATTCGACGATGAATAGGTCTCTCGTGTTCAATAATCAATAAGACAAAATACCAACAAAGAAATCTTTATTGACAAATATTCACCACGATACACAATTGTTTTCTTCTCGTACACACCCTAAAGGTATCACGATATAAGCCACTGCAATCTGATTAAATCGGTTTACTGCTCTTCACTCGTTCCTTCAACTCGTTAGATTCTCTCTTCGACCAACTGGCAACTTATTTTGTTGTCAGTTACTTTTATAATTTTTGAATTCCCATTAATCTGGATTACTGATAGGGAAACAATTTTCAATTTCGGACAATTTATTGCCCTTTTAACTAATGTCAGGAAACCCATTAAGCTGACGTTCAGCTCGGCGACCCATGATTAATGGGTTCGTTGGTAATTAATTAATTAATTTGTTTTAGGGCTCCTGACCCTTCAATATACCTTATCTCAATCCAATAGTATTTTATTCGTCTTAACAAGCAGATTTGCCACCGGTTACCACTTTTCCCCGAAAAATATTGACTTTTACTTTTTTCAAAATTTTAATTAATTTTGATAGATTTTGATAATTTTTAAATTTTGTTGGGTCAAGACACGACTTTGTTTAAATGAATCGGTAACACGCACGCAAATACAACATGCAGATTTAAAATCAGACCCATAAAACATCAACTAACCATGCTAAAATATGAGAGAGAAAACAATTAAATATAAAATCAAGAAACACAAAAGTAAATTAAAATAATAACAAAGTGCAACAAGATCCGCACGAAATAAACATAAAAATAACATGAGAATATGAAAGTTTGACCGGAATTTGACAATTTACTAAAAATGCGAAAATCCATAAAAATGGAACAAAAATTAAATAATTTGAATTGGAAACAATTCAATTAAAAAATAAAAATTGTCAAATTTAATTACAAAAATAATAAAATTAAGATTAGAATATACTAGAAAATCACAAGGTCAAATTTTGTTTTACTAAATCAAATTTAACACGCAAGGTTAGGGTCGTACAATAGGTATATATACCGGATTCATTTTCACATAGTTTTAATCAGCTATTCTGTTTTGAAGTACTAGAATCAGTTTTATCAGTCTTAATCAGTGGAAGATCAAATTCTAAATGTGAGTAGAGGAATGATCGAGAACTTTCTCCACGTTCGCGTCCGTGCAACCTCGTAAGAGCTCTGCTTGGGCGTCGGCGTGTGGAAAGAATCACTATGTTATTATGATGAAATATGCTACACCAATTATTGTCTATTATGCTTCAATAAATGTTATTAGATAATGAAATGATTTTTTTTTGTCGAAATTTTCCGGCCCACAGCCGACACATCACCGCAAGAAAATAAAATAGACATAACCCCATCGAAATGTGTAAGTGCGGATAAGTCCGCCAATAATTTGTGCCCGTGAAGGCTACGGCGTGAGAACGCAGAAGCTGAAACTTAAATTATTAATCCGTATACTGGAAAAGAGTTGAAGGGGAAATGGTCTTTTGGCTATTCCCTCATCACTCGATTCCTATAATTTCGACCTAAAATTATATCTAAAAACGCTCAAAATGAAAACACGGAGTAGTCCAGTGGGCACTCCTAAATTTATAATATGAACACAATTTTTTTCTTAAGATCAATTAAAGAATGGTGACGGGGAATTTAATGATAAAAATCGTTGCTATAACTTTGAATTAAAAATTTATTGTTTCATCTCACTCAATTCATGTGTAAACTCGATAAATATCGTCCCTGACTCTAAATTAGCCTAATTTCTGAATACTTATGAGTATGACTTCCTAGATCACTTCATTATTTTGCCCACTAAAATCAAAGACAAGGAAAAACTAGATTTTAACGTCAGATTTATTTACTTAGACCTCAATTTGACTTTACAAATGAATGAATAAATGATAGTATTTAAAACGCGTGTATTTGCATATAAATGGTGTTGGGCTCAGAGCCACAATTTAAACAAAAATAAAAATAAAAATTAAAGACTAAAATAAAAATAATGGAACGAGTCACTGAAAATAAGCACGCACCACACGAAGATATCAAAAATCAAATAAAAACATATTAAGTAAAACAAATTAAAAATATAACAAAATTAAATAAAAACAAATAATTAATTAAAATTACCAAAACGCCTACAGCTGCAGAGAGAGATACATGAAAAATAAAATAAACTGCCAAAACCTTGCAAAATAAGGTTTAGAAAAAACATAGGCAGAAGCGGCGTCCAGAAAAACAAAATATTGGGGTAAAAATAATATTTTAAGAAAATAATAATAAAAATAAAACCCAACAATAAATTATTAATATATCAAAAAATAAAGAAAAATATATAAAAAATTACAAAATATTTTGAAATAAATAAAATAATTAAAAAGCCCCAAAAATGGCGAAAAATCGCCCATTGGTCGCACACACTCATACAAATAGTATATATACAGTGACGAATTTCATTATTTTTAACTTATGCCAATTTTGAAATTGAACTATTACTACGAAATTATCAAATTATCAAAGCGTAAGGATTTGTGTTAACTTTAGTTTATTTTCTTTTACGTTAATGTAAAATTTTCTTAATTAAATGTTGCGATGTTCATAATGTTTCTGCATTTTCACTAATTTATTATCATTAAATGCTTTTATATATTGATATATTTATGTTCGAGTCCCTTAAATAGTATAGTATACGTATCTAAATAGAAGTTCATGGGACGGATCTCGTGCCGGCTGGTGGGTTAAGTCCCCTAGTTGAGCTTGCGGGTCATGCCTCGTGGACGCCTCGGCAGTCCGCAGTAGAGTCTGGCAATACGCACAGGACCTCCACGCAGGGCACCGTTGTATAACTCGAAGCGACTGCTGAAAAGTGGCCGGAGCGAGTAGAAATAAAATCAAGGGAAGAGCGCTATTTAGTCAGTGGATGTTAGGTAAGATCACAAGATGATCTAAGGAACGTTTTAAAATCTCGAATAACTTAACGAAACCAGTACCGGGTAGCAGTGATAGGTGTAAAATAGTAGCATATGAAGTATTTTCCATGGAAATCGAACGTTAAATAATAGACGCGCTTGCACTTTTATATTGGTTCGACAGTAGCCGACCTACATAAAACCATCACGGTAGACTGACATTGGAAATTAGCCCCTATAACGCCAGGATATGTCCCGAATAATAACAGAAGATGTTCTAACCAGTAAAAGGAATTCCATGACACTAGTAGACGCACCGAAAAGATTGAACTCCTTGCCCCTATTAGTAGAAGGTAACTAACGAAAATTTACGCCAATCGCAAACCGATAAGTCCTCCACTTCGACGACACGATCAAGTAGACTTGGAAAAAACGAGTAAGAACACTAAGGAGAAGTCTCCGACCCAGAATCCATTATCCTCGCCCATAAGACGCATAAAACCCAATGACAATCGGTATTTCTAGGTGTCTATATCGTCGCCCTAGATTGCAGGCAAATCTTTTCACTAGTTCAAGTTCTATAAATCGATAAAATTACTAAACGATTACCAGCAATATCAAAAAATAGATGATTGGTGATTGGCTGGCAAAATTGACGCCACCACATTTTCTCATTCACCAACATCACCGACGTGAATTATTGATTTACAATAGTCGTGCTAGTCAACCATAATACAAACCACATTCAATCAATATATCATTTTACGACTCTATCTAGTTCCGGCACCCCACGGACACCTATTCCTAGTCTTGGATTTAATAACATAAAGATTGGCACCAATAGTAGTAAGTTTAATAATCCACCCTTAATAATATATAACCATTTATAAATGAAAAACCATTGTAAACGCTAACTGATAAATTTTAAATAGAGAGTGGTAACTGATATGTAAATATGTAACAATTTATAATTAATAAGTAATGGTAAATAATTGATAAATCGTAAATAGAAAGCCGTAATTGATAAATAAATATGTAATAAGTTAGAATTAGTAAGCAATCATAAATGATAAGCAATGGTTTGTAAATAGTGAGTAATAATGGATAAATAATAAATAACAATTTATAAATCATAAACTTTAATTTACGAACGGTAAGTAATAATTTATAAGTAATAAGTAATACTGTATAAATGATAATTAATACTCTACAAACAATCAGCAATACTTCATAAACATTAAATAATAATTTATAAATAGCAATCAGTAATTTACGTATGTTAAGTAACGACTTATGAATAAGGTGCAGTAGCTTATAAATGATAGGTAATAATTGATAAAGGACACTCACATAACAGGAATTAGATAGATATAAACTCTACGTTACTCCTTCATAAGTAACTGTTCCATAAACTTCCTTTTTCCATTTTCAGACTATGAACTCCGAAACTGGATCGTCAATGAATAATCTACCACGGATTCCCCGACTCTCTCCGTCGGTGATCGCGCTCCGACAGCGACTCGAAGAACAGGAGAAAAAACATAGCGCATTGCGAACGAAATATGAGCGGATCAAAGGCCCCTGATGTTATCAAAGACCTGCATAAGAAAATAGCGCCGCTGACTCAGGCTCGAGATGAGTTGATAGCGGAGTCACGCAGCCAAAGACTGTTAATCAAGGAACAAGCCACAGCCCTTCGTCAGGCGTTCACGGACGTGGAACTTCAAAGACACGTCCCTGGGAGTGTTCGGGCTCGCCACTTGAACATAATCCCGGAACATCATCTACCGATCGTAGGACTCTCCTTAATTCCAACCAATTGAGTCGCCCCAAGTTCCAGTGGCGGAACCAACTGCAAATCCCGCCCATCGGCGGCCAAACCGTAATTGACGACGTCGAGACCGTCGTCGTAGAAAAGTGGAGCTGCTACGAGAAACGGAGCCTCTCGAAGGCCCGTGCCGGATCGACGATCTACCGCCCCATACCAGAAATTCGAAATTCCGGGACTAGATCCGGACGTACTCTATGCTCCCAATATAATCTTCGCGTCGCCCGCTCGTCCCATCCACATAAATCTCGTGGATGAGGACTCAGACTCTCCCAGAATCACCCAAGTTCTCGATCGTTTGGGGTTGGACCTCGACGACATCGCTGTTCTCACAGGCGATACTCCTAGTGCCGCCCCTCAGCCTGAAGTCGCCGGACCCTCTAATCGTACTGAGAGGAGTCACAGCGTCTGCCCCCCCCCCCATATCGGCCGGCCAAACGTAGGTACCTACCTACTGACATGGATGGGGAAGACGATTAGGCCTAAAGCGGATTATCACCGCCAATTCCGTCGCGTATCCTTACAAATCCTCATTCTCAATTATTACGTAAATATGACCATCGATATGCCATATTTTAATACAACTTACTGGTGTGTTTTTTCTTTTTCTTTTCTTTGAGTCAAAATTAATTAACTTAGAATATGAGAGACGAAGTAACAATAACAGTCAAGGGTAATTTATCAGATAGGTTTGAAAATGATTGTACGAGGCGGATGATTCCCACGATTGTCTCGACGTAGTTAACATAAGTAATAGTGGGTTATAAGCAAGCTAGTGGGTAAGAAGCGTAAGCCCTTCTATCGGTAGCGAGAAATTCGGGAAAACGAAGGTTCTTCGAGGAGTAGTGTTAGTAATAGCGCTCACCTGCTCGAATAGCATTCGGCTATTGCGTACAGTACCAACATGATTTCGTTCATGGGTACGCAATGGTTATTCCAAATCGTGTGGCGTATCAGGAAGGTATCCCTAGCAGTTAAACGTGAAGGTCACACCAATAGAATGAGTAATATAGCAAAAATTAAAATTCCTATACGTCCAACAATGGGAAAATATTACGCCGTTAAACCAACTCATTGGTCGAAGTCCGAAACAAAATTAGGTTTAGAAGTACGACTAGAAATAAATTAAACTTGAATACCGCAACTATTAATTAATTAAACAAACAACAGGATTTACACCTAGTTTCCCGCGAAAAATTTCAACCAAAGTTCAAGTTTCATTTTTCCCAAAGGAATAATTCCAAGTTCGACACTTAACACCTGAAATCACTTAAACTGCTTCGCCTTCTTGGAAATTAAGTTGCCGAATCACGAGATTAGGAATTCCGGTTACCAACATCCTTCCCCTAAGTATAAAACATGTCGAGGGGGTAGACTAACTGTACGAATAAAAATATCGAGACCCAAACTCGCCAACATTAGTTGTATCCCTGAATATATAATGATTAAATAAATCAAGGAATCACATAAATGGTATTTGAAATTATATTACATAGATCAATTCACAGACTAAAATCACCCTGAGTCTTATCATGTTGTCCAGGAGAATCCAACAGGAGCACGCGTCGATATTTGAGAAGACCCGAGTAGTAAGTGCTGTCGCGAGCGTAGCTAAAACGAACGAATATAGATTGGAAAAGGAAAGAGAAAATTAATAACAATAGATTTAACATACCCCAGATGCCCAGCTAATCTCGAAGTAATAATCCAAACCAAGTGGGGAATCTAAAGGGCATTGTTCATTTACGACATTAATGATTACAACTTAATTCTTACTCAGAGCTAAGTTAAATGAGTCCAACATTAGAACGATCCCAAACTAAAAATTGCCACATAGCTTCGACAATAAATTGCTAACAACAACGGCACAAATTGTGAAGAATTCCAGACGAGTATAAAAAATTCCCCGATACAGAGAAATGCCAAATCAATAACATATATACAAAATCTAATGGTAGTCCTGCACATGCATGTCGATTAGCATTCCATTTTTGATTACACCGAGGGCAGGGAGAATAAACCCACTCGAACTGACATTTAATGGAAATGCCGTGCAATTGGAAATCTATACTAATTATTCCGCAAGTTAGTAAGTGTGCCGACAGTAGTGTACATTACTTCTCGTCCGATGAATACACACTATCTGCCGGAATTAAAATCTCCAGTCGATAACGGGAGTGAAAGAAATTGAATACTATTGAACTAGAGAGAATAAATGTCACTCCAATAAATGCATGCAAATGGATAGTCGACACTAATGGATAGCCGACTGTCAGGGAAAGGTCAATTCGCCTCGTTATAAGCACCCGACGGATGTAGAATATTCATTTTAAAATTTTCAAGGATGTCTAAAAGTTATCGGAACCACGTCGAGAAGAATACCCATAGCGGCGAGATTTCATCGACCTCAGAAGGGATCTCTGGAAAAAAGAGGGAGGGTAAGATCTAATTATTATTAAACACTAACAATTAATGCTTGACTCCAAGGACTACCCTTTTGACCATCGCAATGACAACGCTCAGATTCGGAAGCGGACAATAAATTTTTACGTATATGTTCTCGAAATAAATCTTAATCAGTTAAATCGAATTTTCATACTACTGAAATCATCGAAGTAGAACTTACACATACTATAGTCCTGATCAGTGCGAAAAATACACCACCCAGAAATTTATCAATCCTACGCCTAAATTTCCACTTTGAGAGAGGTCCGATTTCAGTCCCCATAAACCACCAGTCGCGGAACAATGAGTCAAATAGGGGGCGGATACCGGTCTCATGATTCCGGATCTGTCATTATTTACCTGCTGTATGTAAACATTCAAATTTCGTAGGTATCTCTGTCATTGATAATTGATAAAAAACAAGATTTTAGCCATAAATATAATAAATAAATACTGAAATGTTTGATAAATCATGAGTAAATTTTCATTATGTATACTATCGATAATAACGTGACTATTAGCAAGGTAATGAACCAAAGCTCCAACATGAATAACTTTAGTGAAGATATGGGAATGTGCGGGATTAGCAGATCATACTATTTCTTGAATCCCGTTACTAATAAAATGTGGGTTCATAGTTAGTGAGTCAAAGTCTTAATTAAGAGTATTAATGATAATATGACGAATAATTGCTAGTTTGCGGATCAGAGGTTAATTTCAGTTAAATAGTAGCGAAAAATCCGGCCGCAACAAACAATAATTATCGAAATACTTGACCATAGTGCAGATGTGATAAGAGACAATGAATCAAGTCTAGATTAAGGCCTAAGTGATGATATGATTTTAAACAAGGAACCGAATTAGAGGTGGGGTCAAGGATAATCGCAGCTTACGATGTGTAACGAATCTAACGGGAGACATGACCAATAAAATCCAAGCGTGCGATCGACGATAGGGCTAGTTACGAGTGAATTTTAATAATGATTGGATTTTTGATTGGTGATAAAACCGATTGTAATTATTGCTAACACTAAGTTGAATCCTCAAGCAGATAATAAAACTATTAATAAGTGAGTAATAAATACGGCTATTAGCAACCTCAATATCACAGTAGTTCATGAACTTGACTCTAATCAGAAACTCCGGTTCTAATAATCTAAATGTCGGTAAAGTAACAAATCTAACTAACGAGTATTGTCAACAGTAATCCAGAATCTTCCGAAAGCATTAAACTTCGCTGAATCAAACAGTTTAAATATCAGTTTAAATTTCTCGATAAATATATTTGATTCGTTTATAAGAATTAAGGAACATAGCAGACTAGACGCGACGATGCAAATCAAGGTCAATGTGAATTACCTCTTAAAATGCTTATAGTTTATAACATGGCTTATTTTATGACAGATATTCCTGCGTGATGAAACAACTGGTGGTATATGCGTACTGAAGGCCGCTATAGACCCATGCCACGAGTAAAATGTCTATAAATGAATTATACTATAACATGACCGATTACGCCCTTAGTACAAGTGTACGGCTCGAGAGTGATGAGTACTACCCAGTTTATAAATACTAGACTATGGCCACTATAGGGATTATATTAGGTAAATCAAAATTGACCCATACTGTATTTTGTTCAGATAATTCCTGAATCAATGCGTCCCGGGTCACATTACGCTTTCCGGCACACTCAGCAGCTCGGTGTCGGCAAGCGAAGTGAGACGCGGGATTCTCAATCTTGCCAGTCAGAGAGTTCCGAGTGGAAGATCGGACAAATGCAGACGACACGGACCTCCCATTCGTCGCGATAAAGCGAGAACCCGGCCGAAACCCGGCGCGGGAAATTCGAGGGCAAGCAGAATACCTCCTGGCGCGTCTGGAGGAGCACCAGAAACAAACTAACCGCCAAGTCCGGAGAGCACAACAACGTTTAGACGAAATCAACTGGGACATCGCGACTGGTCTGATCCCAAGTACGGACAGGTATTCCCCTCCGTACAACACGTCCTTCAACTTAGACTATCCCCGACTAAATGTGCGAATGGAAGCAATCGACGTGGTGGTCCCCCACTGGATTTGGTCAGAAAGAACAAGGAGAACAAACGAACCGTCCAACACTCATCGCGAGCATCCATATACTCGTGGTTTCCCACGAAGGAGCTCGGATCAATAACATCTGAGAACTAACTCATCTCGGCGGTTCTAGTGTCTAGTAAAAATATATGTTTTATTTAGGTTATTCTTTGCCTCGTTGATTAATAATTCAAATAGAAGTAAATAATTCGAGTCATAAAACCGTTCCATAGATCTAAGGACCCATAATAAAAATAACTACCATTTATCATATATGAGTTGATTTCACGCTTCCATTGCAGATATGTACTCCGACCAGATCCTACAACGAGAGTTAGAACGACTGCAGAAAGCTAATTCCGTGCTCCACCAACAAGTCTTACAGTTGACGAAAGAGATACAACAGACCAGGGCCACATGGATGGAGCCAAGTAGAGCAAAGCGCATCTACCAAAAGATGACGGCGGCGCAAAGACTTGGGCTGAAGAAAAGCAGCTCAACCAAAATCAGAAGACATAAATCAGGGGTCTGGAGGCAGTGTTGTCGGCGTGCCAGGAGGGCGCGGCGGTAACCTACCCGTTAGTTTTCGCCCAGTTCCAATTAGCCTATCGAGAGGCGATGACAGTCGCAAAACTGGCCACTAAACCAACTCGACACCGACCCGGGAAATCCAAACCTGCAAAGCGTCGGGCTGAAAAATTGAATAAGGAATGACACAACAATGATCCGTCTGTCATTTAATAAAAGATCTTGAAATCGACTTCCCCTATATCTTATGTTGTTAAAGATAATTTCATTGAAACCGAAAGTCTACTAACGATAAGTTGGATGATATTAGATTTAATAGTGAGGGACCAGAAAGGAAAATCGCACACAAACCTTCCAACGGTAATGCGTTGAATCCAGTTTGAGATCGGGCTAGAGTAGTTCCCATTGGCTATCTCAAAAACCAATGGTTGCATCACCAATGTTGCTTAGCGACGGGTAGCCATTGGGCGCAAGAAAATGTTTACATTAGGGGTGAAGGTTAGCGAAACCATAAACCCCACAATTTTATTATTTTTATTCATGTTTTCTTATAACCCCAACATAGCCAAAAAGAATTTGCCTATATATGGAACTACTCTCAAAAACCCTAACCCAATTTGTTTCTCTATTACATTTTCTGATTAAGACGAACCTCTAATACAGAAGAAATTTAGAAATTTAAAATCAGAACCTGGGTTGTATCTGATTACAAAACCCGTCAATTTTACTGTATCTCAGGGTGCTACGAAAAAGTTCCAAGGTCGTCGACCAAACGCAATTTTCTTTTTTCCAGTGGCAACCTCCAAAGGACGTACTGTCACGAAAATTCAGATCTTAATAACGTAGAAATATATAATAGGCATGCGAGCTTGACAATATTGATTTCTAGGAAACGTGGAAATTTAATCAGTATTCCGCTAAATAGTTACTCACTCTCAGTTAGCATCACGCACCACGATATTTTGTAAAAGCCCACCCTTTTCGGGTAAAACGGTATTCACCTGCCACACATTAACCAATTGACCTCACTAATACGGCTACTTTGCAATTAACAAACAACGAAATCACTCGAGTCGACTCACCGACACTATCACATACACCTATAAATCTAGCTTTGTGTCGTATTATATTAGAAGGTAATTAAACCATATATTACTCAATATTACAATTTTTATCTAGACTCAATTTTAACTCAAAATACAACGGAAATAAAAAAACAAAACCCCATTGACCTTCTGACTGAATTTTTGTCGAATGATGCATATAAAGGTAATGTCTTCTAACAGCAGCAGCAAGCGATCACTGGACGGCGGATAACTCTAGCACCAGACCAACTCCAAGATCGGTTTATAACAAGAATAACAAGAAAATTTGACCATAAAATGACCATTTATATAAAAGTAAAAATTATTGAATTAAATGAATAAAATTAAAATATTTTTGGTTGAATAAATTTAATTAAAAATGTTAAAAATAAATTACCAATTTAAATTAAGAAATAAATAAAAATTTAATTTAGATAACACAAATAATTTCAAGGTCAAATTTGTTTAATCGAATAAAAATAACACGCAAGGTTAAGGTCAAATTAGAGGTATATATACTGATATGTTTTGACAGATCTTAATCTTATTTTTTCAGTATTGATTTAAAGCTTGATTTTCAGTTTTATTTTTTGCTGTATGAAGCGAGATGGATGAATGATTAATAAATTGTGTGACCAATTATGAAGCCATACGCATGCCTTTTATGAATCTATTGAGATATGAATGAACGGTTCATGAGTTTATTGATTAAATGTATGGTGATGAAGCGATGCCACGAACTTCTGGTGTGATATGTGTCATGCCAAATAAATAATTAAAGCCAATAATCTTTATTGCATCGAAGCTTTTACCCGATCGGAATGGTAACATTTATTTATTTCCTTTTTCCTGGCCCACAGCCACACAACATGCAAGCTATTAAACTAAAACATAATTACCAAGCTGTGTAAGTGCAGTTTCTCCGCCTATAGCTTGTGCCCGTGAGGGTTCCGGCGTGCGTAATGCAGGAACTCGAACGTCAAATCATTGAACCTAAATAGCGAAAGAGAGTAGCTTGAGAGTGGGTCTTTTGGCTCCACTTTCTTGCACTTGATTTCGATAAAATCGACATAAAATTTTAAACAAAAATCGGCTCAAAATCACTAACACCGAGTAGTCCAGTGGGCACTCATTAACTATAATATGAACATAAATAGATCATAAGAACAAAGAGAGGGAAAGGGTAGCGGGGAAAATAGCGAAATCGTTGCAACAGTTAAAATGAATAGCCATCGGAAAAAGATTAATCCGAACGACCAAAATTACGAAAAATAATGTTTTAAATAATATATAATAATTGAATCAATTATGTTGAATTAAGACGGAAAATATGGGCAGAACGCTGCGCAAATTTTTGGAAATAGTTAAAACATTTATCGTAAAACTGTAAAATAAGGGTGGAATGCTGCTCAAATTTTCCGATTTAATTAGAATACTTAGCGAAAATAGTAAAGTAAAAGTAGAATGTTGTTTAATTGTTGGTATAATATTAGTATAAAACTGGAAAATAAGGGCGATACGAAACTAAACTTTTCCGAATCAATTAAAATAATTATCAAAAATAGCAAAGTAAAAGTAGAATACTGCTCAATAATTGATAGGATAACTGGATAAAACTGAAAAATAAGGGAGGAACGCTGCTCAATTTTTTCGAATTAATGAAAATACTTTATCGAAAACTGAAGAATAAGGACGGAGTAAGGCTAAATTTTTATATAAGTAAAATATTTTTATAAAGCTGAGGAATAAGGACGAATCCCTACACAAAATTTGATAATAATAATGATAATGGTAAGGATAATGGTAATAATAATAATAATAATAATAATAATAATAATAATAATAATAATAATAATAATAATAATAATAATAGTAATAATGATAATGATGGTAATAATAATAAATATAATAGGAATGGTAACAATAAGGATAATAATAGCAATAGCAGTAATAATGGATTAGGTAATACATATAATAGTATCAATGATAAGGCTAGCAAGAATAATGGGAACATTGTAGTTATAATAGGAATAAGGGTAAGAGGGATACTGTATGGATATTTAACATAACGAAAGGTTTACAGGCCATAAACAAATCATCAATACGGATAACGATAGGAGAGACTATGGGAATGGACATAATGTTAGATGATATAGCGGAAAGGTTAACAATTGGAGGAGATAGGAAAGTAATGGGACCTAAAAATCAAAAAGCGAGCATAGGCGTTCTATCGGCAGCTCGTTGGACCCATGGATCGTTCGGTCAATTATAGCATTAGCAATAGCGCTCACTTTTTGCGGACGATCCACCCACTCGAACACAGTTCCAACGTTGCTTAGCAACGGGTGCCGAGTGGTAAGCGAAGGAATATTTGTATGGGGTTGTCTGGGTAACAACAATATAGTTTCAAAAATCAAAACCCAGAAACCCACCAATAGTAAATAGTATGCAGTAAACAGTATATAGTATTTAAACAATTTTAATACGATTGCTGCTTCTCAGTTTCCTCCGAGAGTTTGGACAAGTTGATCTCACATTTTGTTGAAGAAATTCTCCTATTGTAGTGTGTAATTGCAGATTACATAAAGAAAGCACTAATAAATGTATTTGATAAATTACTTTATTTTAACGGATTTGTAACAGTCGATCCAGGTTTATATCGCATCTTTCGTGTATTAAAAAAGTCGATATTGAGCCTGGCGTGATATTATCTGATGTAAAACAATTTTATTTGGCTATTGAAATTAATATAACTCGTTTTAACTTAGAATCAATTTTTTAAATTATAAATATTGTTGGGCTTAAAGCCAAAGTTAAAACAAAAATGGTAATGTGAATTAAAACAAAAAAATAAAAATAAGGAAAATGGTCACTGTACATACACATGCACCACAAGCAGAAACCAAAAATAAAATAAAAACACCAAATAAACAAATTAAAATATAACAAAATTAATTAAAACATATATTAATAAAATCGGTCAACGCATGCAGAGGCAAAAAGAAACATATGAAATAAAATAAACCGCAAAAACCTTGCAAAATAATGTTTAGAAAAAACACAGGCGACCAAGAAACAAAATTTTAAGGGCTAAAAAGAATATCGTATAAAAATAACAATAAAAAATAGATTCAACAACATAAAATTAATACACTAGAGTCTCGAGTTG
The DNA here is from genome assembly GCA_022537955.1 of Schmidtea mediterranea. Lineage (NCBI taxonomy): Eukaryota > Metazoa > Platyhelminthes > Tricladida > Dugesiidae > Schmidtea > Schmidtea mediterranea. Next base: position 170,688,555 of record CM039680.1, read on the forward strand.
CGTCGTTAATGCGTTACAATAAATCGCGACGCATCTCGAAACAGTGCAATTCGAATTTTAATTTTGTATACATTTTTACCGGTTTTTATATAATAGGTTCCGATAAAATCTGAAATCCATGTTTTTTAAAAGAAAATTAGTTATATTGCTACATATTTAAATAAAAAATAGGTATGAATAGATTAACTATTATTTAATAAGTTTTATTAAACCAAAAACTAATGCAAACATTTATAGAATTTTAAAATAATGTAAAATAATGAAATAACATAAATTTATAGAATTTATTCAGATTCTAATTCATACGTTGGTTTAGGATTTGGCGTTTGCTTCTCTTTTGGTTGTTTTATTATAAAATTATTCAGAGTTATTTGAATATTATCAGCTTCAAATTTAGTATAATTGCATAATAAGGGTTGTATAGACCTTAGTAATAGGATAAAGTAACATAAATTTATAGAATTTATTCAGATTCTAATTCATACGTTGGTTTAGGATTTGGCGTTTGCTTCTCTTTTGGTTGTTTTATTATAAAATTATTCAGAGTTATTTGAACAGCCTTTTGTTTTTTATCCAAGTAAATTATTTTTATCCAAAAAATAATAAAAAACAATAAACAAAATGTAATACCTTTGAGAAATGTATATATTTTGTAATTGATTTTTTAAAATTTAAAAAAATTATTAAAAAACCAAGAAACTCTTAAACGTTATAAGTTATACAAACAACTAAGAATTAAACTTTTATACTAATAAATACTGAATAAAAAATTATTTTATTTGCAGATGCATTTAAAAATAAATCATGGCGTTCTAGTTTCGGTTTAAATTTTAATTTTTGAATATAGACGTTATGCTATTTTTTGATTAGATTTTATTTTAAAACTTTTTTTCGACGCATTTCGAAAATTAGCAACGCAACTCAAAATTAAGTTATCAAAATTTTTGTGGCGCAACTCGAAAGGACGCAAGTTGGAACAACGCAACTCGAGGCTCTAGTGTATATCAAAAAAATAAAGAAAAATATATAAAAATTTATAAAAGTAATTTTAAATTAACAAAAATAATAAAAAAGCCCTTAAAATGGCGAAAAATCGCCTATTGGTCGCACACATGCATAAGAATACTGTATAAACAGTGACCAAATTCACTATTTTTAACACTTTATTTTTAACTTGAACTTTAACTTTACTTGAATTTTGATTTTATCGATTTTAGTCTAAGTAAGAAATTTTTGATTTTCTTTTTATGCTTGTCGTAATTTTTATGTGAATTTAAACTCTCAAATTAAATAAATTTAGATGTTCGTAATTATATTTTTGTTTTATATCAATGTTTTATCTTTATATCATATGAAGAGGTCCCGATAAATATAAACATCGTAAGAATTTCCGCCGTTAGAATGTACGGTCAAACTCTTACCGACGGTATGGCAATTCCGTTCTGATGGACGGCGAAACTTGCGAATATGACCCCACCTAGAGGATACCAATGACTGAAGAGAAACCACACCGTCACCTGTCATGAATTCCTGAGAAGTGTCGTAGAATAATTTAGTAATTAAGTTCGAACATCCTGTCATAGCTAAGTCTTGTTCGATACATGACCCATAGTATTTCATCATGGATGATCCAAAATATTTACAGAGATGGTTTTCTGTTATTAATTCTAAATCATTTGCAAACTGCCACTCAATATTAGTAGGTGTAATTCACAAATACCAAAAACCAACACAAAATAAATTACAATTTGGTATATATAAACCATCTTGATCTATTGATTTAAGAAACTAAACCGATTATTTATTTTGAAGGCGGATTAAATAAAATTGAACGCTCATCTTAAATAGTAAGAGAAATGAATATCACCATATTGGATAGTTTCCGAATCTACAAAGATAAACTTATCAAATAAAATCGGAATATTAAATAAATCACCTTTTCCTCTGGAATTGTTCTGCGGTTTTGAATCAAATCTTTTAGAGGAAGTTTTTTCTTGCTAAAAATCGCACAACTGCCAGCCTCGTTTATCCATCAACTCACTAAAAATCTCCTCGAATTTTTGGAATTCCAACCATTCATGTCTTCAATTGCGAATTTGCCACGGATTCCCAAAATTTCACCCACTCCGTCCGTAGTGGCAATGTCGCAGAAACTTGACAAGTTAGAGCGAGAGAACGCTCTTACAAGAGAAATATAAGAAGATCGAGGGCATTTGGTGCTCTCCGGAAACAACCAAGGGGCTCTATCAGAAAATCTCACGTCTCTCTCGAGACCGAGTCGAAAACCGGAGCCAGCGGATCACCCATATTCGAGCAGAGCGCTGCGCTCCGACAAATCTTCACCGAAAATGAACTTCTAACTCGTCTGCTGAGCAGGAGATTGGCTCAGAAATTAGACATAAATCCAGCCCATCATTTGCCATTTCGGGCGGAAACTCAAATGACCAACCAACATCCTCCAACAAGCATCTCCGAGAACGCCCTGGAAAACCGGAGACACAAACCGAACAGAAACCGTCGCCGGAGGCATAAAAGCAGGGCCGAGAATGCCTTGTTACAAGCGAATTTGCAGCATGATGGATCTGCGGGAACGACGGAGTTTCGGGATATGTCTCATGATGAGGAGAATCGTTTCGCATCGGATCTGGAAATAATATATGCGCCGGTGCAACCTTTCTTCTCGCACCCCTACTCGACCAAAATCACCATTAGTACGACTGGCATCGAGTCCCCCACTCAAGTTAACATCTCCACGATGCTCAACCCTCCGGTAATAGAAGCTGAACCGACGATCGACTCTAAATCCGCCCTCAAGGTGCCCCAAGCATCGTTGTCTACCTGTGGACATCGACGGGGACAAGCGATTAGTTCTCTTTACGACATGGATGTTTTTGTTCTGAACTTCAAAAACTTATGTCATGTGATTACAAATTTTTCTTGTTATTGTTGTTTTTATTTCTTGTAACGTTACCATTTAAATAAATCGTATTTTAGTTTATTTCCTAAATTAAATATTATCAGCTTCAAATTTAGTATAATTGCATAATAAGGGTTGTATAGACCTTAGTAATAGGATAAAGTAAATAAATATGTAACTTATCTCATCGTATTAACGAATGATAAAATAAAAATAGCGATTAAATTCCGTTACAACTCTATAGCCAACGGTTAAAATTTTTAAGTCAATTAGTATCATTGATGTTCGATACCCTCCCCATCATGTTCATTGCTTAGACTTAAGGAACCAGGCATATTTTCGAAATCAAGGGAACATAAAACAACGCGTAAGAACCTGAAACGAAGATTATTCGAGGAGTAGTAACGGCAACGGTGCTCGCCTGCTCGAATAGCATTCGGCTGTCATACACATCACCAACTTGGTTTCAACCATGGATGTATGATGGTAATCCGTAAATTGTGTGGTGTGCGAGGGAGATCGAACTCTAGAGTAGAAGAGGCATGTGAGTTAGCGAAAGTTATGAATCATTAGTAATAAAGTTCTCCCAGCACACCAACAATGTGCTTAATTTGATTATAAATTCTAAAAACGCCAATTATTGAGCTGATGTTTAGAATTGCTTCGCATGTCACTGGATGGCCATAACTGCTATAAATTATCAAAGAATGTAAACTGTAAATTAATAACTAATTGTAATTGTGGTGAATTGAGAATAAAGTTGTTCTGTGTTGTGTTTTCTTCATTTATATATAAAGAACACGAGGAGTCAGCGAGAACCGACTTTTAAACGATATTAACCCAACAATATAAAAATTGAAAGTTTGGCCTTGTTCGTTATTATTAGTCATTTTTTTAATTGGCATCTCTATAAAACGTATAGAAATATACTATAAAATTGTGATACGTCTATTTAATGTATTTAAACATGTTATCTTTGATTGATTTCTGCAGCTATTATTAAATTAGTGCTTAGTCTTTGAAAAATTAATCTCTTCCCGTTACCTAACCGTTTCCTACACAGACAGGCAAAATTGTTTCTTTCTTATAATAATGATTTCAAGTTGGTAGCTTTTATGAAAATTAAGAGATCCCATTGGTTGGATATCGGTGATAAAATCAGATTTATGATTTTTTAAGGGGAGAATTGTGATATTTGATTTTCGGGGTAAATCAACTATTAGCTGAGATTTTAATAAGAAATCGAATATAAAATGTTAAATATGAAAATTTAGAGTAAATTAAATTAATACATTCTAAAAATACTAATAAAAAGTAATGGATCAATGAAGACTCAAAATCAATCTAACCAATGATATCGAATAGCAATCTTCATAATAGTGCATAAAATTATTATTATCACAGAGAAACTAATTCGTAGAAAAATTTACACCGACGTAAATAGAAAATGAATTCCATTATCGATGAAAAAAGAATCGAAAAAATTCAATTATGAAGTTTCGATATTTAAAGTCGAGAAACAATTTTCGAAAATATTATGCTGAAGCTCCACAAATAAGAAACATTTTGATTCTGTACCTCAATGATTGACACGATTTACATTTTTTATGGTAAATTAGTTCTTTTTCACGTTTACATTTCTTACATTTACCATAAATCTCATTTGTCTTTTTGTTTTCGTTAATCAGTTTCTGTGGTGAACGCGATCGGCCAGTCTGTCCAATGGGGGGACTTTGTTTGACAATTGGTTGTTTTTGATTGTCACCTCTAGTTTGCAATAGATTTTTCGATTGATTATTCTCATTGGGAATCTGTGAATAATTTCTTGGATTTTCCCGGTAAATTATTGGTGATTTTCTTTTCGGTGAATTTTGTATATTATCTTCTTTATTGGGTATTCTTTTCCCAGAACAAACTTCACATTTTCTTTGAAGTTTTGAACATCCAACACAAATCAATTGATTATAATTATTATCATCATTTGACACTTTTTCTATCTTTTTATTTCCATTACTGCAAGAGGGATTATTTCTCTGAGGAACAGGATGATTTTTTTCTGGTCTAATTTGAATATTGGCGTTTCTTTTTCTAGTACAATTTTCACATTTTCTTTGGAGTCTAACACATTCACTGCATTCCCTTTCATATTTTCCTATCTTATTAATCGATTCCTTCCCAATATTAGGCTTTTTTTCCGATTCTTCGATGTTTGTCCTTACTTTATAACAATTTCTACAATTTTCTAAATTATTTTCATTTGTAGAACTGCAAAATTCGCATTTCCAAGTAGTTTTCCTCCTCTTAATATCAATAGAAGACTGGAAACCTTTGGAAATCAATTCTCCATTCTCACTTGCTGAACAACTATTCTCTTCCAAAGAAACGGAATTATTAGACTCATCTGTTTCGATTTGTAAATTATTCTTTTTAGGAATCTCTGGATTTCTTATCGATGAACCTTCATCACTATCATATCCATTGGCTTTTCTTTTTCTAGTACAATTTTCACATTTTCTTTGGAGTCTAACACATTCACTGCATTCCCTTTCATATTTTCCTATCTTATTAATCGATTCCTTCCCAATATTAGGCTTTTTTTCCGATTCTTCGATGTTTGTCCTTACTTTATAACAATTTCTACAATTTTCTAAATTATTTTCATTTGTAGAACTGCAAAATTCGCATTTCCAAGTAGTTTTCCTCCTCTTAATATCAATAGAAGACTGTAAACCTTTGGAAATCAATTCTCCATTCTCACTTGCTGAACAACTATTCTCGTCCATAGAAGACTCATCTGTTTCGAATTGCAAAATATTCTCTTCATTATTATTATTATTATTATTATTTAAGGCAATCTTGAGGGTAACATTATTATTTTCTATGCGAATTTGATTTGGAACTTCTGCTGAATTGAAACACATTACGCAATTTTTCGAACTAATGTTGTTTATAAAACTACAAGCTGTACATTCCCATGTATCGTTTTTTAT